>ML819141.1:0-15960 GCA_009831015.1 Picea engelmannii | reverse complement strand
AACCCAACTTATCATTCGAAGACAAATCATATTGATGTTCAATATCACTTTGTGAGAGACATGGTTGAGGAAAAGAAGGTGTTGCTGGAAAAGGTTGACACTTTGAAGAATGTTGCAGATTCATTGAAAAATTCTGTGAGCATAGAAAATTTCTCCTGGTGTAGAGTAACAACGAACATTTCTGCCCTGGATTGTTGACTATATAATCCCCTTGACCCCTGGATGCAAAGAAAACAACAAGTGGGAGAATGTTGGGTATGTGTTATATTCTTTGCATGTGTGTGTGTGGGCGAGTCATATATGAAAATTGCATCTGACGATCCCTCGTAGTAGTCCTTTGTTTGTGCCATGTGCACTGAGCACTTTCCTATGGGGTTCCCAGGGGGCGACAAGTATGGCCCCCCTTGGTTATGCGCAGCGTTCGGGGCAACGCCCCGAAATTTTTTTTTGGGTCGTTTTTGTTATTTTTAGCAGTTTACTAAAAATAATCCCAGTTTTATGGATTAGGGTTTTGGTATCTATGAAATACCTAAAAACATTGTATATATTGTATAGTGAATGGTGAAATTCGAGATAATGAATATAAGAAAGGTTTTCCTGGTTGAGGGTTTCCGGTATAAATCTATGTGTACTATGTGAATGAGCCATTGATTAAATTATGTTTTTCTTAAGAATCTATATGCATTCCTTTACTTCACAGGTTTAAAACTTACATGGACCTCTTACGTGTTGAGGGCACTCTTTGTATATTTTTGAGGGCATAAGCCCCGTGATGTATACCGGATTTATATTTTTTGAGGCGTTCGCGCCCACCGATGTACTATGACACTTAGGGATATATATCTATATCTATATATATATATTATGTATTTATGTCTTATGGATCACATTTTTACAAATGTATGTACATCTGTATGTGTGTGCTTTTTTTCGTGTGTGTGTAATATGCCAATATAATACTTAATTAGCTAGAGTATCTTTCATTTGATTTAATCTCCTAGGAACATGGATGTACGTTATGTAATCAAAGAGAACTTCTAAGAGATGTACCCTAAGTAATCGTCAGTGTAAAGTAGGATCATAGACGTGATAAACTCCATTTAACTGGGACAGAACCATTTGTGCATTTAAGTAGACCCAAAGGTGAGAGATACCATACGAAAGAGTGTCACTAAGAAACTCTATCACTGCATTGTACTCGACAACATTGTTTGTGGCATCTCCTAGACAGATACCTCCAGAAGATAGCAATTGGACTTGAGGTGTGAAAATCACCCAAGCTATGGAAGAAAGCCTCCGAGTGTGTTGGATAACACCATCTGCAAAACCAACAAACACCTCTAATTCACTTGAAATCATCCATGGTGAAAAATGACATCAATAATGACATGTCCATAAAACACAAAGACAAAAATACTAATTGTATAAGAACTATACATATGTACAAGAAGTTACACAAGACAACTCACCTACAAGTAATACTTCTTGAGGTAAAGCCCATTTCTAGGCTCTTCCAAAGAATTTCCCTCATAGTCAACCACATGATAAGCGTCGTTCTTTAGAAACTCCTTCACGATGAAAGGTACGAACCACATGGGTTTGAAATTTCCTTCAACCAAGGGATCCTTGTCTTGGTTGTAGACCAGGACAAGGTCTCCTTCAAGGAAAATCTGAGGACAAACGGACCGATCATACTGACACTTGACATGTTTCTTGTGAGCCTCATTGTCCAAGGCTACATCATGACGTTTCTCATCAAGTTTCTCGAGATATAATAAGCGTTCCTCAAGAGGTGAAGTGTCTGGAAATAACTGTACTGCCAAATTTAGAGATGGGATCTAACACTCTATAGGCAAGACTGCTTCCATCCTATAAATGAGTTGAAAAGGTGAGAAACCAATGGCATTCTTTACAGACGTTCAATAATCCCATAACGTCGAGTACAAAATAATATGCCAATTTGACTTGGAATAATTTATTGTTCATTGTAGAATGGTCTTGAGGGAATTATTTACATCTTCCACCTGACCATTCACTTGTGGGTAGTTGGGTGATGAATTCTTTTGCCTCAACCGCAGCTTTGATGTTAACTTGGACATCATTTTGTTCTGAAAGTGACTGCCATGGTCAGTGACAATCTCCTTCGGGATGCCAAACCTTGCTATTATCTGGTTAAAAAGAAAGAGAGTTCTTGTCTCTACATCATTATTAAATTTTGGCATAGCTTCGACCCACTTTGTGAAGTAGTCTACTGCTACGATGATATAGCGATGCCCCCTGGCTGAAGGGGGGTGGCATGTAGTAAAATCAATCCCCCACTTGGTGAAGAGACCGACAATAATGACGAGAAACATGGGAGTGGGATGTTCCCTCATCTTCTGAGAGAAGATATGATATGGGTTGCACTTCTTGACCGATTTAACGCAATCCTTGATTAACGTCGGAAAAAATTAACCAACTCGTAGAATATTTTGGGTTGTTGCCAACCTAGACAAATGACCACCACATGCTCCATTATGGAATTCGTTAAGAATGAGTTTCTCTTCTTCGTGAATGAGGCACCGATGAAGGATGCAATCTACAACTCGATGATACAAAGTGTCATCGAGTATGAGATATTTTCGTGCATGATGGAGTATACGTCGACATTCATCACGAGAAGAAGAAGTGGGGAAATTAAAAGTCTAGAGATAGATTATTATATCTCCATACCAGAGGTCCGAAGATGAAATAAGAAAAATGATCTCTTTTAATCGGTGATTCTTCGGTTGTAACAACACTTGATTCAACCAAAAGTTATGAGATAAGTTCGACAAAGACCAATGAATTTTTGGATTTTGAGGAAACAAAATCCAAGTCAAATTCCTAGAGGATAACAATCCATATACTGATATTTCCACCAATGACGTGTCATGCCAAAACGTATTGAAACATATTCACAATGCCAATGACAATGGTCTTATGAAGAACAATATCATGATGGAACCATTGGAAAACATGCACTGCTTCCAATGCAAGCTTCTCAACATGGGAGTAGTTGAGTTCTAGTCCAACCAGGCCTCGACTCAAGTAATAAATTAGATTTTCTTCAAGCAGATTGTCTTCTCGAACCAAGACCATATTGATGGTCATCTCTGTAGTGGCCAGGTACAATAAGAAATATTTGTTATAATTGGTAGGCCGGAGTAGAGGGGAAAATGTGAGGGTGCATTTCAACGCTTCAAAAGAGCATTGAGTAGATTCGTCCCAACAAAAAGGGACTCCCTTCCTTAGTAAATGCATGAACCCTTTAGTGATATTAGCATAGTTTGCGATAAAACGTCGAAGAATGTTCGTTTTTCCCTGTAAGATTTGAAGCTAAGGGATTGTGCATGGGGGAGGCAACTTAACTATTGCCTCAACCTTTAGAGGATTGACCATGATCCCTGTTGTCGAAACTATGAAATCTAGAAGATGACCTGACGTCACGCATAAGCTACACTTTTTAGGATTCAAGTGAATCTGATAATAGAGACATCACTCAAAGATTAGTCAGAGGTGAGTGAAATGATCAGCTCTATTATGAGATCGTGATGCAAAATCATCAAGATAAGCCTCAACTATATGTCTAAGGTAGTGGAAGGAAAAATACATGGCCCACTGAAAAGTAGATCCAGCATTCTTTAGGCCAAAAGGCATCTTACGATAAGAAAATGTGCCCCACAGATAGATAAAAGTTGTTTTATGTTGGTCCTCAAGTTTGATATGTATCTAGTTGTATCTCGAAAAACCATCCATGAAAGAAAAGACCTCACAACCTGTGCATTCATCAACAATCTCATCAATGAATGGGGTGGGGAAATTATCCTTTGGACAGGCCTTATTTAAATCATGGAAGTCCATACACACATGAATCGTACCCTGATTTTTGTTGACCAGAACGGGATTTGAAACCCATCGAGTCAACTGAACGGGGTAGATGAAACCATCTTTAAGATGTTTCTCTACTTCATCCTTAATAGTTGTCGATTTCCTAGGATTAACCAGACAAACATTCTATCTGACCGACTTGGTGTTAGGGTAAGTTGTTATCTCATGTTCCACAATTCTTGGATCAATGCCTGGAATTTCCTCGTAATACCAGGAAAAAACGTCGCAGAATTCTTTAAATAAATATGTATAGATCCGAATCTCTTCACGAGAGAAGTCCTCTCCAAAGAATAAATTCTACATGACATTAGGGGTTCTGTAGATGTCAATAGGTATCATTTCAACGATAGTTTCCATATTACCCTTGACATAAACTGCATGTGTAGCCAGAGGATTAATAGGACAAGACCTGTTTCCATTCATAGTCAACACGAATTCACCTACCTCTATTCTTATTAACTCCAGGAGAAAATAATATATGTGATGGAGATCATCCCAGTGTCTCTCTGGACTGGTAAATTCCTCTATAATTTCCTCATCTGAGGGAAATACCAAGTCTAAAGAATCAATAGTGGCTAGGGAATATTGTGCCCAAATAGGCTTGAGAACTGGATCTAACTCTTGTGTGGGAGTCAGATCAAGGTTGGTTGAATCTTGTTGGACAATACCGTATGCTAATTTTGTCGCGGAAAAAGGAATGGACATGCCAGGATACCCTGTCCCTTCCATCGAATTCTATGGGGAAGGAAGAGTCCATAGACCGTTAAAGTAAGTCATATGGAATGATGACACTTGAAATATTTCATCCCTAAGCTGGTCAATGATAGCCAATATGAACTTGACATCATCGGAAGGAGGCGGGTAATTGAAAGTAACCATCAAAGGTGGGCACAAACCAACCCCCACATTGACAACACCGGGATGACGATTATCAATCATCGGGACTGTGGATGCTCTCGATGAAGGGTCAGGCCTAGAGAAGGACAACTGGCCAATGGTTACGATTTGACCCTCGTGTGGAAACAATAAGAACTGAAAACTTGTGGAAACCACTGCATGAATAGCATAGGTCCAACTCCTTTGTAACAACAGGATGTAGTCGAGAGACCCATTGACCGATTCAAATTCAACGCACATGATCTTCCCTCCTAACAGCGCAGGGAAAGAAGGGATGATTCCATGTGGTATGAAAGAAGGATTGTCGAAATCAGTAAGAAGAGTAGATGACAGAGAAAAAATGGGCTGGCCATTGGCCTTCCAACATGCCAACAACATCACGCAAGTCAAGGTGCCCTCATCAACCACCGTGCGGAAAATATTCTGAGTAAAATATTTCATGGGGTGAGCCACTACTATCTAAAACACAACGTGGTAAGAGAGATGAGGTTTCAAGTCATTCGTATCAAGAATAACCATGCCTGGATTACAAGTCTCAGTAGAGCCCAAAGCAGACAATAAATCCTTTCTCTGTGAAGGGAATCTCTGGAGGACCTCCAAAGAAGACATCACGCAAGGGGTTTGTGACAAATCCTCCACCATAGAGTAATTTTGGGTGGCCCTCGCATTTAGATTATGTGAAGCTTTATTGGACGCCCCTTTTGGGATACATGTCATTGTTTCTCCCATCGTCTTCTCAATCTGGAGATGAACAAATAAGTTTACGACTTATTTACCCTTTTCAATAGATTCTGGCATTTTGTAGTTGTGTTCCCCAGGTGTTATGTAACCGTCACCTTTCATCATATAAATGTTCACGGTCGAGGGATGACTAGAAGACAGAGAGGGTCCCTGACTGCCCCCATTTGTGCTCGAAGAGGCTTGAGTCAAATGTTTCCCATGTGTAAATGGGTTTGTTAACACAGGTGGTTGTTGTTGCACCAATAACTTATGGGCCTCTACAAGCCAAGGGATCAGGTGATTCAGATGGTATTCCATGCAAAGGTTACATGGATACTTTGAATTTATTTTCTCTGTGTTTCCCCCACCAACATTTTTGGTGGGTTTCTTATCCCCCTTACCCTTCTTATTTTATTTTATTTTCTTCCCTTCAGGCTGTTGGTTGGCCTTTGGGTTCGTTGACTGCACATTGTGTACATCTCACATTTGAGTAGGGGGAGCAGTCGATCCAGAGGTTTGGTTGGTCGTTGTCTACTGTATTGACAATTGTCGCAATTGATTTGACAACTGATCAATGGGATTTTCTTGTGTTGAACCAAATATACCATCGACATGTGGTCCATACTTGTGTCTGGCCTTATCAAGGATGGACCATGGCGCATCTGGAAAAACCTCATAGAGTAAACTAGACTTAGAGTATATCAGTTCAATCTATTGAGCTCTCATTATCGCCTCTTCCTATGAAAACACTCTCAATGTTGCAACGTCCTTAGATAACTAAGGTACCAAAGACTTAAGGAACCACTCCAGCAGGAAAGCCAGTGGGACCAATACTTTTATCAAACTCTTCTGATGCCACCATTCTCGGATGTGATTCAAGATATGATCATCTTTTGTTTGCGCAAAGTTGGCCAGCAATTCAGTGTCGACATCGTATCTCATAGCTAGTTGGAAATGGTTTAGGAAAACCATTTCCAAATCTCTAAAGTAAGAGTATCTTGAGTGGTCAAGCTCGATGTACCATTTCGTGACACCCTTGATAAGAGTGCATTGAAACAGGCACAACTATATAGAGTCATCTCAAAGTGATTTCAACGAATATCCAAGGGAAACTTGGTCGACATGGGAGGCCAATGCGAATCATGACAAATTGGGTCGTTTAACAACCTTGACAAGTCTCGAAAATGTAGCATTTCCAGAAATGATATCTTGGGCTTTTTACTAGGTACAGAAAGAAAGGATCCTGGAGTTTGACTGGCATTAGGTTGTCAGGAAACGTTGGGCTCTTGACCAGGGTTCTGGTAAATACCATGGCCTTGGCCAATGAATGGATACTACGTTTGTTGGGACATCATAGACTCATTCCTTTAATTGGACGTTGAGGGCTAGGCAAGGATTCCTCCCTGTGTTGTGTTCAAATTATTTTAGAAAGGGTTTCCCCCTGTCAATCCGAAAAGAACAGGTACTGATCCTTTCCTGGGGTTCCATTGACCATGGAAGGGGTTTCCCCCAGTCGACATCCCTAACGAGGGAATTTCTCCCTGCCATGGATTCCAGAGTCCTTGTGAGGATACGACTCTTGTTTTCCCCCCCCTATGTAGGAATAGTACCGTGCACAAGATTTTGTTGTCCAAAACAAGGGTTGCCACTAGATGACATGGTAGCTTATGATAAATCATTATTACCAAACACGTCGAACAAAGAGAATGACATTGAACCCACCAGTGTGGTCTAGGAAGAAGGTCCTAGATTGCTTTCTTTGAACAAGTTGCAATTCATGTTCGACCTGACGGGTTACTGGGGAGCACCGTCAAGTGAAGGGGACAAGGGAGGTATATGACACCCGCTGTAAGGGATAATGTTATAGAGGGTTGAGTTGCCTCCCATGGACCCTTTCAAAGGATCATTTGAGCTCCCTTTCCTGAGATCCATGGTCTGTAGGGTGGAGTAGGTGAGGAAGGAGTTCGTATCAAATTCAGGCATCCCGTTTGAAAATGGAGGGCTCGTCGCACTCTATGTGAATGGAGCAGTGATCACCGCCATAGACGAAATCAGACCACTACCCAAAGTAGAGGTGGTCGATACCATGGTGGTCAGGACTAGCGAAGGTGGGCTAGGAGGCATAATTTCACCAATGGTGGCAGTCGTTGAGGGAGTGTGAGGACTCCCTAACGAAGTAGCAACATTTGCTTCCATATCTTCTTGCAAGACTATCTGATGCTCGTGATGAGTTACCCTTGGAGGGGAAACCTGTATCAAGAGTGGCACTGACAAGTCAGTGATCAGAGGGTTAAACATCCCAAGAGATTCCACTCCAAGGTTAGAAATGGTCAGTTCTATTGGATTTGAGTGTTCCCCTCTTGGAGTTGGCTTGTGCACAATTTCCTACAGCCCGGTCGCTTCGAATGAGCCTTGTTGTTCAAGTCTTCGCTATAATGGTGGCGCTGGTGGCTCCAAAGTAATCGACGGTAGTCCCCGAAGCCTTCGCAACCGACGGAGCTCTTAATCTTCCACTTTGTGAGAATATCAACGACACAGTAAAGGTTTTACTAACATTTGAAAAACAAGCACTCACTATAAAAGTTTATATAAGATAGAGCAATAAAAATAATATCTAGTTGGAAGAACAGTTATGCCAGCCAACACTAGAGCAACTTACTGGTGCAAGTGCAACTCAAACATGGAAGCACCCTTCGGGTATACTCTCCAAAGAGTGGCCCGATGTCTTCCCTAGGTACTATGGTATACCCCCACAGTCACCTATATAAGTCCCTAGAATAAAGGAAACTAAGTTACTAGCTCGTGAACAGTCACCAGGAGGGTACAGTCGACAATTAAGTGGACTGCAATGAGTATGGTAACAAATCCTGAAACCTACCAAGGGTATCATAAGAAAGTGGTCTAGAAGACAACTTAGGATCTCGATAGATTCAGGGTCCATGAATATCTGTAGGGAAATGAAACCAATAGTATCCCATGACAAGTCCTCAATATGTGTTCCCCACTATGCTTGGTTTGTATTTGGAGGGGTTATCTATGCTACCTTTCCACACATGACCTCTTGTTTATCCCCTGTGTTAGAGGTAGGTCCTGGATAACTTTCACATTTACTAGACATTTTACACTCCCTAACTCTGACTCCAATGTTTGTTTACAAGCCTTGAAGAGTTTCCTCTCATACCTAATTCAAGGCTCTAGCCTAGACTAGTTGATTGACCCTACAAACATAAAGTCTAATAAATTTTAATTTTAGCGTTAATTTTAAATGACTTGTTATAACTCAAGGAAATGGTAGTGAAACTAGTGATGTGTATGGGACACGAAGAAGGAGAAAAAAATGAAAAATGAAAGAAAATTTACTTCTAGTTAATCAATAAATATTTGCAACTAACTCTTTAACCAAATTTTTGTAACTAACTTTTTCTAAGATATTTTAAAGGAAAACCTAAAACGAAATTTCGCTCGACTACGAGCTACTTTATGTTCTAAGAAATCAGTAAAGAACTTAAGAAAATAACTCCTTTCCTAATATGAAAAATAACTAACCCAACTACTTAACCAAACAAGGAAATGAAATCTTTTTCTTTTTTTTTATGCTTCAAACAAGAAACTTGAAATGGATTCTTTTTCTTTTTCTTTAAAGCAAGTGAGAGGGGAAAAAGTGAAAAACAAGACAAGACTGAAAACTGACCTATGGCCCACTGCGGATCTTAGGGAGTCTGTAAAGACACCAAACAAGGTCATCAAAAAACTCAAAAACTTGCCTAAGACCCTTTCGAAGTAAACACAAGAAATCTTTAAAGAGATAAGAAAACTGACATCCAACCTAAGCTTCGACTGTAAAAACCAAAGACACTGTACTTAATCAAGAAACCCTGAGAGGTAAAACTTCAATAAGGGAAGAGGTTGACTGCCTCTTCTTAAAAAAAAAAAAATTGGACATAGGAACGCTATTGATACTTAAGAAGCCTGCATATGTACACGGGCTATCTATAAAGCAGGGCACGTATGTACACGTGTTGACCCACAACAGGAGGCATACACCTCTGTATTTCTTGAAAAAATGAAAAACACACACAGACTGATAGGGCAGGGATAACTGGTATGGCACCAATAGGTGACCAGAATCCCTTAAAGACTCAGTGGACACAAAAAGAAACTCAAAAGGTATAAAACCAATCAAACACCTAAAAAATACCCTAAATCCCTAGAGGCTTCCCCAGTAGGGTTTCCAGATCTTATATAGTGGGAAAACCCCCCTATGGACTACACTAGGGTTCAACATGTAGGAAAATCACAACCATATAAAAGTATCCTACTTTTCTAACTACCATAAGGTATCCCGGACTCATACATGAAATACAAAGTAAGAAGGATTAGATAACTTTACCTTTTGCTCCACGTCTGGTGTCGATCCTCTCATTCTTGATAACTTCATTGACTGCAAACCTCCTGCCAAGGCTAGCCTACATTCAAAAATAGATAAATAGGAAACTACAAACATGCATTTCATATATAAATCATGGGTTAGATGTTAGAATAAAACATTAATCAAATGAAAACATTAGACACATCATATTGTTAGAATATGAAAGATTGTGTGCTCGTTTTACCATTCACAATAACCTTGTCACCCAACCATAGGCCGAAGCCACCCTCCGAGCACCTTAACCTTGATAGAGAATCACTCCAGAAGAAAAACCTAGGCTAGGTAGCTAAACAAAGGGTAGTGCACCTTTCCTCAAGGATAGCGCATCACAGAGAGTTGATCAGATAGTCCAAACCCTAGCCAAGAGATAGTCCAAGCGTAACTACTAGTTACAAAAGATGCAATGGTAGCTCTCCTCCAAACCTTTTCATAAGACTGCAATCGTACTGCGCAGAACTAGCTCTCTGCAATTGCTGAGATGATGTCAAATGAGAGACTGGAGCCCTGTATTTATAGTGGCTCTGGCAGACTTACTGGGGACGAATTCTGCTTCTAGGTACCTGTCTGTTCAGTATATATTAATTCTTCTAGACAAATTCTTCTCTTGGAGGCTAATAACCTAATACATATTATCTTCTTGAGTCGACAAGTATTCTAGGGTTATTATCCAACTCATTAGGGTTTCTCTTGCTTCCCAGAGTCTTATATTCTCTTCAGGTTCACACGTGGAGGTAAATACCTCCTGCAGATACCATAATATCAACATTCCCTCCTAACTAGGGAGGTATATAGGTAATGGTCTTGAGCACAAAAACATATCATTCACCTGGTAGTATCAACATAGTTGTATAGACTAGATAATGAGCACCATCATCATCATCAGTGTCATCATCTGCATAATCTCTTGAAACCATACTCTATCTAAGTAATCAGACTTGATGCTCACTCCACATAATGATACAAGAGCGATTCTTCTAGTCTAGAAGAGTAAATGCTCTGAACCATTTTTCCGTCTGGAAAATCTATGTTCATCATTCATCTGGATGATGATTATCTCCACTAAATTGTTGATAGTATTCAATACAAGCAGAAAAAAAATAGAACACAACCATATCTATCCATAGTAGTACATAACTACAATCCATTGTTACACTACCACACCAAGTAACACATAAGTACTTGATCAGCAACATATAGTCACAAACAATGGAACATATCCACCACAGTAGTATACATCTACTGTCATACAATATTCATAACAATCATCTGATACCAACCTACACAGAAACAATGTTATGATATAAACTGAATCATCTGGGCCAATCTCTCACTCATGTCTGTGAGATATGAAAGAATATCTTCCCTCAGAGTATAACAATGAGATATCTAGACTATTCTTCTCAAGAAAGGAGGAATAAATTTCATGTATTATGAACCTGGACCATTCCCCACCCTAGGCCATTATTCCTACACTAATCAAAGTGCACCCTGGAGAGAATGTATAAACCATAAGGAATGCTTCTCCCTGATTGTTGAGCCTGGACCATTCCCCACCCTGAGCCATTCCTCCTACACTAATCAAAGTGCACCTTGGAGAGAATGTAAAAACCTTAAGGAATGATTGTCTGGACCATTTCCTCTATTAACCACAAGAGGAAAAAATTGTCCTGTATCAACCTCCAAAACATACCATTCCTCATGTTAACCACAATGAGAAATCATTGTCCAGCGAGGCGGGCTAGTCTTCTTGAGTAACCCTCAATAAGAGAGACTTCCCTAGACCACTCCCCATGTTAAACACAATGGGAATTCATTGTCTATGATACATCAGCAATCTGTAGCATTTCCCATGTTAACCACAATGGGAAATCACTATTCATCAGAAATCTCAATCCACTTTCCGAATAGGAAATCATCTATCCAAGATGGACTATTTTTCAATCTTGAAAACGAATGTCTTCAATAATATTTTCAGTGCTCCCTCCCAACTTGGGAGTCATCTCTTCCTTTTTTAATAACAAAGTTGTTTCCACGAGCTCTAGCTTGAGTATGCAAACTCTTTCATATTGGATAAAAGATTTACCAAAATGTTTGCTTATCTGCTCATATGTGGAGATATGTATTGGAGAACCACTTTATCCTTTCTAGACTTTATCACGGATAATGTAATGCTTGATTTCAAATGTACTTTAGTTTGGAACACTGTGAAGGATTTATGTAGCTCTGGACAATAGAGTATATCATAGTTGGAAAACTGGAACATATCCATGTGGCACTTCTTTTGTCATCATGAGATCTGAGCAACTGAGTAATCATCTTGATGTTATAGGAAATATTCACCACACTTCTATTGTGCATTGGAGGTTCTCCACCAAGTTATCTTCTTCTATTTGCATTCGAGGGTCTCTTTCTGGTATGCCTCAAAGTCTTGAGATTTATCTTCATACGCTCTTTATTCAATTTCTCTGGAGAACATTCTTTGTATTCATCTGATGTAGAAATCCAACTTATGGATGTTGCAGATGATATAATGACTCATGTAGAGATAAGTCTGGTTTACTGGAACAAGTGATCATCATAATATTCTCACTCCATCTGGGAGAATCTCTAGTTTTGGATCTCACAATTATTTAATTCATAAGTCTTCCATACACTGTTCTTCATCACGACTTTCAGTTCCTCTGCTTGATTTCTTTTATTGGGTTTACATCAGGCTGACAATCTTGTGATTCTTGATACAATGACTGGTTGTTTTGGCTTCTCTTTCTTTCTTGGAATCTTCATGTGTTTCTTTAGTTCTCGGGTTCATGGAGTTTCTTATAGGTTCCATGCCCTAAATATTCCACCATAGGATCACAGATGTGGATGAACAACCAGGGATACTTCAAGGATTCTCTTTGAAGAATATGTATTGTCTTTCATTGCTGCTATCATGGATATTTACTTCATCATCTTCAATGGATCATAGGATTACCTCCCTCCTAATCCTTGCTTCATGTATGAATGCATATAATCGACTCCCTCCATCTAACAAAGTCCAAACTTCCATCTGCATCCTTATTGTCTTGTGCAATATATAATTGGTTTTCTTGTCTAACAGAGTCCACGCTTCTGTCTTATTGTCTTCTACAAAACGTCATAAGTCTTTTTCCAATTTCTTCTCGATTGTTGACTTCTTTCTGTCTTTAGTTCTTCTAAGTCTCTTCATGATTGATTCATCTTATCTTGCAATAGCTTCCACATGATTTTTATTTCATCCTTTCATGTGTATTATCTAATGATATCCATTCTTATCTTGTTGTTATTCCATAGGTATAGTTATTCTTGGAACACATTATCTTCCAAGAGATAGATATAAAAGATATGTACAGAGACAATGCAAGCGAGATATGTACAAGAAATAAGAAGAGTTTTGTTACCTTTAGAAGAAGAAGTCTCTTCCATCCTTCTTAGTCTTCTTTGTAGGTTCCTTTTCTTCGGAAATTGATGTTTCGTGTTTCTCCTTCCTTTTCTTTAGCTTGGGACAATGATTCTTGTAGTGACCATACTTTCGATAGTTGAAGCATTGTACTTCTAAAATGTCTTTCTCTTGATTTGGCTTCCTCCTTGAACCAAACTTCCTTTTGTTCCTGAACTTCTTGAATCTTGCTGTGAAGGCTTGATCATCGTACTTCTTTTGGGGTTTCTCTTTTGCACTGATCCTTGATTCTTCTTGAGCACAACAAGTCCAAATTTCTTCAAATGTCGAATACTCCTTTCTTGTGTTCATGGTTGTGGTAAATACATCCCACGTCTTGGGAAGACCATTGAGTACTATGATTACCAACTCCTTCTCTGAGATGATTTCTTCATTAGCTTCTAGTTGATCTCTTAACTGAGAAATTATCACAAAGTATGATGTTATGTTGTCATCATCATTCATATTCATGTCACGGAGCTCATTATTCATACTCATTACTTGTCCAATGTTTCTGACTGAGAAGAGGTTTATCAGGGCATCATACATCTTCTTTGATGAGTCAATATGGGAGATGTAATATATCAAGTGGTATTTGATAGAATCCACTATGATACTCATGGAATTGATGTCATTGTCTTTGAACTTCTTCGTAGCTGCAACGTTCTACGGTTCCTTCTCTTTTCCTTCTTCAAACACTGGTTCTGCGATCTTTCCTTTCACGATATCAAACACTTTATTCTTGGAAAGGATGAGGTCAATCCTTATCTTCCATGCTCTGAAGTTAGAGGCTCCATCTAACTTGTTGTCTGACTTCATAGTATAAGTCATGGATTCTTTGACTTGGTCAAACCCTAGATTTGACCACAAACTGAAAACTTCATATCTTCTCTTGTTGAGAGTTTCAAGAGATGTGCTAGGGTAGGGCACACTAATCTATCTGGATATTAGGTCAATCCCTTCACTTAATGTGCCTCAATAAGAGGATTAGGGTTTCTACAACTGCTCCTGCTAGTAACCCTAGCGGCAGTGTCTTGGAAGCTGCTTTTGCTAGTAACCCTAGCGACAGTTCCTTAGTGAGGTCAATATCCTAGCGGTTGTGTTTCCTTCCAATGTTTAGAATTAATGAAGGAGATTGTGGGCCCATAACCTGTTAAAATATGAAATATTGTGTGCTCGTTTTACCATTGACAATACCCTTGTCACCCAACCATAGGCCAAAGCCACCCTCCGAGAACCTTAACCTTGACAGAGAATCACTCTAGAATAAAACCCTAGGCTAGATAGCCAAACAAAGGGTAGCACACCTTTCCCCAAGGATAGCGCATCAAAAAGAGCTGATTAGATATTTCAAACCCTAGCCAAGAGATAGTCCAAGCATAATTGCTACCTACAGTAGCTGCAACAACAACTCTCCTCCAAACCTGCGCACAAGACTGCAACTACACTATGCAGAAATGGCTCTCTGCAACTGCTGAGATGATGTAAATGAGATACCGGTGCCCTGTATTTATAGTGGTTCTGGCAGACTTACTGGGGCTGAATTCTCCTTCTGGGTACCTGTCTGTTCAGTATATATTAACTCTCTTGGTCGACTTCTTCTCTTGGAGGCTAATAACCTAATACATATTATCTTCTTGAGACGACAAGTCTTCTATGGTTATTATCCAACTCATTAGGGTTTCTCTTGCTTCTTGGAGTCTTATATTCTCACCAGGTTCACATGTGGAGGTAAATACCCCTTGCATCTACCATAATATCAACACATATTTCGGGACAGGAAAACTATTTCTTTTATTGATATCACAAGGTTCACTTACAACAAGGTTGACGAGTGCTCCATGAACCTGGTCTGAGATCCTCTTCACCGAGCTCCAAGTGCACCTCCGTGTATCTTTCTCCTCTCAACCTTCTCTTTGGGAAATGGAATGGGCTTATAATGGAGGAAAAAGGGCAAAATGGGGAATTCTGATGCAATTCTCTCAACAAGGCTGCAAATACTTGGGGTAAGGAAGGGATGTGAAATGGGAAGAGTTTCATTGTTCTTATGCTTGGCTTGGGAATGAGACCCCAACACCTTCTTTTATATGAAAAAAGGATGTTTATTCGATTGGGTGACGGGCTATAGGCGGTGGATTAGTTGGGAAACTACTTGCAACTTTCTAATTATTTCAACTTTTGCAAGTATACATGGGTTGTAATGGTGCAACTAGCGTACATACATGGTCTGTAGCGGTGCAGTGAGTGTGTGTACGTGGGAAGTAGTGGTGCAAGGCACTTACATCTTCAAAAATAGTGTTTTTAAGAAGAGGAACTCAGTCATGGCTTGGCAAAAATAGCAAGTAAGAGGGCCAAATGTCAGGTATGCATGTATGGAGAAATTTAGGGTTATAAAAACTAGCCACAAGGGGAATTTTTGTCTATGGTAGATCAACAATATATTGGAGAATTTTCATTATGAAAATGATTTTCCGATCTTGACC
This sequence comes from Picea engelmannii, assembly GCA_009831015.1. NCBI lineage: Eukaryota > Viridiplantae > Streptophyta > Pinopsida > Pinales > Pinaceae > Picea > Picea engelmannii. The sequence goes on along the minus strand of ML819141.1, from coordinate 65 downwards.
ATTTTCTGAACTAGAAAATGCCTTTCCTTCAGAAATATCAAACCAATTTCTGAACTGGAAAGGAA
>ML819140.1:54213-70856 GCA_009831015.1 Picea engelmannii | reverse complement strand
GTGTAAGCGGAGCCTCTTGATATTACCAATTATACAATGGATTTCTCCACTCTCTAAGTTAGACACACATGTTGATTTAATAGCCTTGGAGAAGTTTACTCACAAAATCCTATTCCAAGGCTCTAAATCCTAGGCTAGTTTGTGCACCCTAGAAAAACAAAATTGTTACTAATCAATTTTAAATTATATCGTTACTTTTAGTGGCCTTGCTTACTCAAAAAGGTGTGGTCGTGAAACTAGTGACGTTATGACTCAACAAGTAAAATAAATGAATATGAATACAATGCAAAGTCCTAACTTCATTTCCCAATAAAAGATATGCTTTTCAAAATTCAATTCTCAATTCAGTTCTGCAATTCCAAATAAAATGCAATCTTTCTTTACATGTACTAAGATCAATGATAAAGACTCAAAAGATCAAATGCCAACAATGTAAAATGCCTTTGTATTTTCAATATAAAAGAATGAAAAAGCAATGACTGAACAACATCTTGATATATAAACTCTATTGTGTGTAGACAGAGACAAACCAGGTAGAATATAAAGAAGAAAACACACAACCCAAGATGTAAGGAAAATCAAATGAAAAGGATGATGATAAAGGCACCACCCAAAAATTCAACCAAATAAAGGTTTCATGTCCTTCCACAGACACTTAATAGTCATAACAGATACCCAAGAAGACTGAGAAATTATCAAAACCTACCCAACAACCATCAAACCCAACAACCAAGAAAAAAAAGGTGATGTACATGACTGTTCAGGAGAAAAGTGAATATATACGCCTCTTGCAAAAAGACATCATGCGTATGTAAGCAACTGTCAAGAAAAAACTTGCATATATGTATCAAAACACAACTAGGCTAAGGAGAAGGCTAAGAAAATCAGACTCAGAATGAACAGAGGTTGTCAAACAGTCATATGACCAGAAATTCAATATAAATGAGAGCAATCTAAGGAGAAAAACACTCCAAACCCCAAAAAGAAGATTATATCCCCATTATGGTCACCAATTCTGTTACGAGGAAAATCTCTCTATCGATAGGGGTAAACCACAACAGACATAAATGAATGCAAAAATCAACTCTAATATTAGGTATTCTATATAAAAAAATATGCTAGCAAGACAAGATAAAAGGCCTACCTCGTCCAGACGTTCGATAAAGTCCACCGTTCAACACTTGACTCAAAGCAATACACCTGCAACTTTTCCTCAACCGCCAAGAAGCAAAAGCATATGGTGATAATATATAATGTTAGCACATTCAATAGCATAATCCATCAACATTCATAACAAATATTCCCATGGAATAACAATTCAAATATTTGCAAGATATTAATTGGACGAGAAAAGAGAATTTCTATTGAAATGTAATCAACATAAGTGAATGAATTACAAACTTCTATGTCGACACGGTTCGGAACCGAGAAACTAAGTCCCTTCTAGTTGGGCCTCCACCAAAGGCAAGCTCATATAAGAGAGACAATGAAGTTCTCAATCAAGTAGGTAAGATCTTGGGGGTTGAACAATGTGTTCATACTTAAAAGAAAAAATGGATGTAGACTCAATATGAAGTGAATAATTTCTCTAGAGTAACTTTTCTCTCAAAGTTAAATTCTTCTCCTCTTTTCTATAGCTCGGATTTGGCCCAGTTGTAGAATTCAAGTGGAACTAAAGGGTTGATTCAGAACATTTCCAGTATATGGAAGGTCAAGGATCATGGATCTTGTGACGTGACATGGAAACATGACATGATTTTTTAATTTTGGGCACAAATTTCGATGTACACAGGCTGTAGTGGTGCAACATGTGTATACACATGATGTACAATAGGTAGGGAACATATATGTGGAAAAATAATGTTTTTAGCTCCGGGATTTGCAAAAAGGGACTTCAAGTCTGCATAGGGAAATGGAAAAAGGCCTTCTGTGCAAGTTTGCATAGGGTGAAGAAAATCTTTCTATAACAGAAATGTGAGCAATATTTTATGCTATTGGTTGATGACTATACAATAATTTCTATAGTTAATTTTCTTAGGAAGAAGTCAAAGGAATTTGAGAAATTATGGGATAAAGAGGAAATTTTCTATTTCCAAGACACCACAACAAAATGGAGTCATCAAAAGGAAGAACATGATAGTATAGGAAATGGCTTGAACGATGTTAATGGATTCCAAGTTGACAGATGACTTTCAGGCACAGGAAGTGCATACAGTAGTTCACATTAAAAAAAAAAGGAATTCTTATAAACAACATTGATAAAACTCCTTATGAACTATGGAAAGGACGACTAGCGAATGTGAAGAATTTCATAGTTTTTGGAAGAAAATGCTACATTAAAAGAGAATATGGAAAAATATGAAATTTTGAATCTCATTTTGACAAAGGTATACATGGTGGGTTCTCAAGCACAGGAAAGCATACAAATTCTTCAATACAAGGCTAAAACAAAATGTGGAAAGCATCAATGTAACATTTGATGAGACAGGTGGATGAAGTATAAAAGAAGAAGGAAAGGATTAAATGGAATAGGTTCCCGAAGAAGAAGTAAAGGATGAAGAAGTAGAAGAAGAGGAAGAAGAAGGAGAGTAGTCAGAAGAATAAGAGAAATAACAAAAATATCTTCAAGTACATCCAAAGAAACCTAGAAAATGAATATAGAAGAATCATCCATCGAGTCATATTATCAAGAAAAAAGATGCAGAAGTTGAAACTAGAAGAAGAATTTGTTCACCAGAACAATTGCACCTAGCACTACTATAAAAAAATGAGCCAAGTAGTTTTGAATAAGAAAGAAAAAATGAATTATGGATCAAATCCAAAGATGAAGAGTTATATTAGATAGAGAAGAATGACACTTGGGAACTGGCTCTAAGGCCAAAAAACAAAAATGTGGTCGATACAAAGTTGGTCTTCAGAAAAAAATTCCACGAAGATGGACAAGTTACTAGGAATAAAGAAAGATTGGTATGTAAAGGATATGCTCAAGTTGAAGGTATAGACTTTGAATAGATGTTTTCTTGACTCTCCAAAATGGAAGCAATCAGATTGATCCTAGCTTATGCTTGCTCCAAGAATATTAAAATGTATTATATGGACATGAAATCATCATTCCTAAATGGGGATCTAGAGGAAGAAATCTACATTGAGCAACCAGAAGGATTTCAGTTGTCAAAGAATGAAAATTATGTTTGCAAGTTGAACAAGGATTTGTATGGTCTCAAACAGACCCCCAAAGCATGGTATTCCAAAATGGATATATACTTACAAAAACAAGGATTTAGGAAAGGGAATGCATACAACAACCTCTACATCAAGGTAAATCAAGATAGTATTTTGTTAATTGAAGTTTATGATGATGATATTATCTTTGGTAGTGATGATGACAGGATGAGCCAGAAATTTTCAAAGGATATGCAGGATGAGTTTGAAATGTCATTACTTGGAGAATTTAATTTCTTTTTGGGTCTTCATATATGTCAAAGCAACCAAGGCATTTCTATCTCTCAGACCAGGTATATCATAGAAATGTTAAAGAGGTTCAAAATGGAAGATTGAAAACCATTCAATACTCCTATGCAAACCATTTGCAAGGTACATAAATATGATGATTCAAAGGATATATATTAGAATAAGTACAGGTCAATTATTGGAATATTACTTTATGTGATAGCTTCCAGACCATATGCGATGTAGGAATTTGGACAGGTGGCATGATTTCAAGCAGCACCAAAGGAATCACATGTTTTGGCAGTAAAGAGGATATTAAGATATCTCAAGGGTATATAAGTTTTTGGATTATGGTGTCCAAAAGGAAAGGATCTATCATTTATTTCCTACACATATATAAATTGGGTGGGTTGCATTGATGATCGAAGAAGTACAAGTGGAGCATATTTCTACTTGGGGGAGTGTTTGGTATCTTGTCTAAGCAAGAAACATACATCAATATCATTGTCTACAGTCGAAGAACATTATATTGAAGAAATAACATGTTGTACACAGGTCTTATTGATGAAACAAACATTGAAATATATACAGGTTGAGTATGATGAGCCCATTCTGATATTTTGTGATAACACAAGCACCATTAATATCTCAATGAATCCAGTGATGCAATCCAAGATGAAGAACATTCCAATAAAGTTTAATTTTCTACGGGAAAAGGTTCTAGAGAATAACATTTGAGTTGAGTATGTTGGGACCACAGAACAAATTGCAGACATCTTTAGAAAACCGCTTCCAAGGGACGCTTTTGAATTTCTTCGCCAGAAACTTGGAATATTTTCTTCACCACAATGACTTTTCAATGTTATTCTTATATGTCATATATTTACATGAGGAAGAACCATGAAGAGGATAGAGAACAGTTCATATAGGGGGAGCATCCCCAAGGACAGTTCACTAAGGGGGAGAATCCCTAAAGGGAAGTTACCTTTTCCATTGATGTCAAAGGAGGAGAGATTTATCAGATGCATGGAGAGAAATCATAGAGGAATGATTCCAGAGGGAGCAATGGTCACAGGGGGAGCATGATTATCATGAATTCATTATTGCATCACATTGGTTCCATCAATGCCAAAGGGGGGTATTGTTGATTAATTGGGTTGGTTTTCATTGATGTCAACCCTTGAAGCAAGTCTGGTAGAAAATTTCGGTAGCCCTAGAGGTGTGAATAAGGAGACCATGTGTGTCTGAAGAATAGCATACTGAAGATTAGTGAATTTGTAGGAAATACCATCATCGATGRATAGTAMATGTTGTGTCATGTCYAGTGATATATCATGGGTAAAGTTGTTGCAATAAKAAAATAAATAAAAATAAAATATTTGYAACAAGAAGTGGTGAGTTTGATATTTATGGTAAAGTGGTTAGAAGTGGGTTAAGTAGTTAAAACTGGGTTATCCCTAAAAGAAGAAAGTTGGGTAAAAAAGTTAGAAGATAACCCCTAAAGGAAGCTACTTGGAGAGTATAAATAAGAGAGCAAGGGTCTCTCATTAGCACCTAATCTTGAGCATATTGAATATCTCTTTTATGAAATGTTATGGGTAGGTATCATTGAAAAATATATAGGAGTGAGTCTAAGGTAGCGACGAGAGGAGTTACAGTAGTTGAAGGGTCGATACTGTGTGTATTGAACCATGGTTTTACTAAATACATCCACGGGTTGTAGTACTAGAAGGGCACAAAAATCTGCAGGCCGTAGTAGGACAAAGACGGATACCCACGGGTTTACTGAAGACATAGCATGGATATGTTTCCAAAGAGAAGAATGAAGATCATATCTATAATTAGTGATAATTTGTGAAGATGAGAAGTGGATACAGGAAGGTCTAATAGTGAGAAGGTACAACAGATCTATCTACAATAACATAAGGTATGTTATATGCTTAACTTAAGTAGATCTTTGGTGAATTCTTGGGGTATAACAATGGGAGATTGAGCTCTTTTTCTTGGGGGGATATTGGTTGTGTGGTATATTATGTATTAGATAGATCTACAACAATACATTTATAATGTATTGGTTGTTTTTTGTTGGGATACTTCATTGAGAACCTTGTTAAAACATATCCTATGTTATGTGGAATATGGTTGAGAGTTTATGGTTGAGACATAGTGTTATCATTGTAGGTTAGGTTTTCATAATAGTGAGGGTTTGATGTATGGTTAATGTAAGGGTTTCTTATAACAAACAATATTAGTGATACATATGTATGAACCTAGTACATGTTTGTGTTATATATACTTGGATGTTGGGTGAGTATTAGTTTCTATCACATCGGCTAGTTTGTGAGCAGATACAAAGAGATTTGATAGTGAATGGGACTGAGATAGTGACACAGATAGAGTGAAAGAGAGAGTGTTAGTGTACTAGAATATCTTTGTGATAGTCTACAAGTTGTATCAAGGAGAGGAGAAGACATCTATGAGTTGCAGTAGGGAAAGGCATAGACATCCACATGTTGCAATAAAGATAGGTCACAGATATGAAAGAAAATTTTGAAGAAGATTGGTACAGGTTGGGACAAGATTTCAGTGATAGGTATTACAATGATAGAGTTGTTTTCAGTGATAGTGACAGGTTGTCCACATTTGAAATTTAAACTTCAGGGAATTTGGACGAGGAAATGATATGTGGTTGTATCCACCTTCCGGTTTTAGCTAGAAAACATACAGGTTTGTATCCTCCTTCTGGTTGTAGCTAGAGAATTGGGGAGTTTGAGCTTCGCTCAGGTTGTAGCCTGAGAATCTAGGGGGTTGGATCCTCCTTCCAGTTTCATCTAATAAACAAAGGAAGTTGGTCCTTCTAATGAATGTACTTATTAAAGACATATAAGAAAAATCAGTATGTGGTTTTCTTCCACATTGGGTTTCCATGTAAAAATACTGGTGTATTGTGCATGTGTATGATTTCTCATTGTTCATGGTTTATTTATTTTTCACTTGTTGAATGATATTGGTAAACTAACCATAAATATATATATTGTTTAAAAAGGATTAAAAATCACTATTACTAATTGAACCCCCCTCTCAGTAATCCAACAACTCACACCCCAAAAAAACATTAATTCCTTTTCCAAATCACCATTCCACTAGAAATTACATCCAATAAAAATGCAATATAGTTTTCCAAGTATGAAACAAATCATGTGTCCAATATCCATATCAGCAAAAGACTTTATGTCATATGGAACAGTGGCTGAAAATTGCCATCCTTCCTCTTTTCAAAATTAAAACCACATTCATCGCCACCCTTAATATGTGACAATATATATATGCCAACGTAAATGTAAAGGGAACGTAAAATGTGGTACAAAATCAATATACAATATACCATATGTGTTGTTTTGAAAAGAATCTCCCATATTTAAACTTCACTATGCCACCTCTTTCATAACGAGAGCTCGATACTTCATATCATATGCAAGGTGATGTTAAGTTGTTGAGTATTGTTTCACATTGGATCACTAGGATATAACCAAAATTTTAAATGTAAATTACATGTATCACTTGCACATGACTTGTATATGCATATGAAAACTTCAATATATACCAACCCTTTAATAGAAAAAAAACTTTCTATATGAGTATAATATGTCATGGATGGCCATTCATTATCACTAATAACCAAGACAAAGTCTTATAACTTTTCAACCACCACCTCCAGAAATTCATTAATAAATAGTGATAGATGCATCAAAATGTCTCAAGAAAACTTAAATAGAATGCAAAAAGGTCATTGTTTAGAGACCAAGCACATTGTCGATTTTTATTCTTTAACTAGGGAGCCCCACCTATAGCTAAGTATTTATAATTTATAGGTAGATAAAAAAATATTATTAGTTCCTTGCAACCATTTGCAAGTAGGTGGCTAGTTCACCATTTTATGAGTCAACATGATGTAGCAAACATTTTACAACAACAACAAGCTTATTAGTAAATTAGCTTAAGTTATTGATAGAAAAGTTAGTATCAATCTTGAGAGAATGAAAATTGAGAGTTTGTTGATCACTTTCACCATAAGAGAGATTAATGATCAGTTCCATTGAGGGCTATGGAGTCTTTATAACAACGAAAACACAACAATTCTTGAAGATTGAGATAGAAAAGATTAAGAGGTGGGGATTAAACTCTAAGCTGCTAGCACACTAGGGCCTTAGGGTTTAATCCTTAAAGAGAATGATTGCTAGAGTGCAAGCACTTTTGGGTTCTAGCAACCTTTTCTCCCTTCTTAATTATTCAACTGAGCCAAGAAACCAAGTGTCTAAGGATAAATCATAAAGTGATATCAATTTAGGGCTTTAGGATGTTAACCCTAACAAGGCAATTTCACCAATTTTGAACATGAATAACTCTGTGAGAGGAGGAATCACTTATGATCCTCTCTTAGGGTTTCACCAAGAAAGAAATCTAGCACAAAAAAGAGAAATTTACCATAAAATTTGATAGCACAAAAATATAATTGTATAAATTTCACTTACTTCACCAATATAACGTGAGAGAAAACCCTAATTGCAGAAGTTCCATCCAAAAATTAGAAAAAACATCCACAACTGATCCTCCAAGTAAGTCACATGAGTGTATAAGAGAGAGATAGTCAAGTAGGGAAAACATTTCAGACATGCTCTCTAACAAATGGTGAGAAGATGAGATGATAAAATGAATGTCAAGTGTCTTTAATTATATGGAGCCATATTGACATGTTTTTCCACTTTAAATTGACAACAACAAAACATAAGAGGGTCGACCCCTTTAATTTTCCCTTGCAATATACAAAAAATAAATTTTACATGAAATAAAACCCTAAAAGGGTCATGTCATGCCCTAAGATGGTGACGTAGGCTCTCCAAATGCAACGTCAAGCATGGGGAGGGAGACATTGGTCCTCTAAAGTTCAGGTGTCATGCCAAAGTGCCTTGCCATGGTGTCCTCCTGTCAAGCCACCTATGGAACCATCTCATCCATCAAACCCCAACCCTCCAAGGTGTTGTGAATGGATAGGAGATGATTTCGTGGGCATCTAAAGGATAATGTCCAAGTGGAGAAGGGTGCAGCCTCATCCTCTGGTGATGCCAAGGTTCCTCCAAAGGAAACAACATATATCCTCTATGTGAAAAGTTCATTGCCCATGGTCTTCTTCATGTGGGGTCTAGTTTCCATCCTCTGGGAAAGGTCCTGCAAATACAAACATGTATGCTCTCCAGGGGTCCACAAGTCAAAATTATCATTCCAGGTAAACAACATTTAATACAAGAACCACCCAAACATTGAGTGTTATGTGTAATGGAAAGTAAAGAGAACTGAAATGCCACTTGCATTTAGGAACACATTAAGTGACATATGCAATGGAAAGTAAAGAACACTGCAAATTCAGTGCCCTTACAATCGAGACATTTATTAATTATATGTTTTAGAATTTCCTTTATTTTTATGGATAAGAATTTCATTTCTATCAGGAACTTCGGGCGATAATATAGAGGGATAATTCATTGGACTTTAACCTTTTCCAGATACAACACCTCTGGGCCTTTAGCCCCTTCTTCCCATGAAATGAGGTACAAGCCCTTCTCGGGGTCAATGAACCTAAAAAAATAAAAGATGAGGAAACATAAGGGAAGAGATGTGGAAGTGGTAAGTATGAGTGGGGAATAGTACTATGACCCTTCAAGGAACCACCTAGTAGCAACCATTTTCCTGAGGGTGACCAACTTAATAGGAAACCTAAAAAAATAAAATATGAGGAATCACAAGGGAAGAGATGTGGAAAGTGGTAAGTATGAGTGGGGAATAGTACTATAACCCTTCAAGGAACCACCTAGTAGAAATCATTTTCCCGAGGGTGACCAACTTACTAGGAAACCATGTGAACCACCAAGGTGAAACTAGACAAATGGTATAATTTCCAAGAAATCATTCCATAATGAAGAAATGATTCTTTGCAACATGTTCTAATGCTTAAAATCTTAAAGTGACACTTACCATGAGACTGGAACTGTTACCTCATGAAGCAATACATTTTTCTTATGGTAGCCAAGTTGATGTAGTGAATGATGCTCTACGAGTTTTTCTATGAATCAAGATCTCAAAATTCCATGTCTACTACTTGTGGGCCTTGAGACATCATATCCATAGTTACCCCTAGATCGAGGGGGTAACAAGGACAATTTATTTGGAAATGGGTCATTTTGGTTTCAATCTACTGGATTACATCTCAAATACTAGATCAAAAACTTCAATCCTGACAAATAATATTTTTCTTATGCCTTTTTTAGGTCAAATTGTACTCTCTTCCTCACGGGTACTGGGAGGAGGAAATACTAGTAGGGATTGGAAACACTCTAGGTACTTTTGTGAATACTCTTGAAGCCTCTGAATAATGTAAATACATAGCTCATGCTTGAATATGCATCTATATGAATGTTTCAATCCTAATTCCATAGTGAATTTACCTTAGTTATCAAGACATTAATTGGATCCAAAACTTGGATTATGAATTTATCCCCTTTTACTACCAAATATGTCATGAGCATGGGAATTCATTCAAGGATTGTCCCCTAAATAACCCTCTAAATCCAAAAAATTAGGATACCACAATATATGAAGAGGTTTCACTACAGTCAATATCAGGCATCGGGAGAGTAGATATCCTTCTCAATCAAACCCTACTAAAACCCCTTCCTCCAAAAATAATTTTTAAATATTGAGTGAGCACCTCCTGAGCCAACCCCCACAAATCCTTATGCATACAGATATGATGCTCCTACCCCCTCAAATCCCTCTAATCCTTTGAACACCCTCCTCCTATCGATTGGATCACTTCATCATTTTGGAATCACTTATGCTCTTGGGTCATGGCTTTGTAGCTAGTATTCTTCCCTCGACATGGTTAGATCATTCACCCATTTTCCTCTCACTTAAAAAAAATGGACCCCCTTCTCAAGAATAATTTTCATTTTGAAACATTTTCGCTTTATGATCCATATTTCCAAGCCAACATCCAACAATGGTGGTAATAAGCTAACTTTTATGAAGGCACACTCATTTACTGCTTCCAATAGAGGCTCAAAAAATTAAAACAATAGTTTCTCTCTTGGAAGAAATCATTTTTTGGAGATATTTTGATAAGACCTAGAAAAAGGCCCATTTTATCTTTATAACCCATTATTAATCCCTCTATATTGAATTATTACATTTATATTATTATAATTGTATGTCTATTAGAACCCTTCATGGTACCCTTTCATTATAATTGTACCATTTGTCTCCTATATATATATATATATATATATATATATATATATATATATATATATATATATATATATATATATATATATATATATATATATATACGAAGGAGACCTAGTCTTAGAAGCCTCTTATCTCATCTCATATTGTATTCTAAATTGGATATATTGTAAAAGGAGGTATCCCCTCAAAGTGGAATACAATTATTGACTTTTTATCATTTTTAAGGTATTGGGTCATAACATTTGGTATCAGAGCATTGATCCTAAGGTTTTTCTTCTCCGAGCAAGTCATCTTAGAATTTTTTCTATAATTTTTTTTATGGGAAGATTCAGACAACAAAACTTGGAGGTTATTTATAATACATATCAAGGTATATATCATGAGAAATTTATCTTTTGGGTCATTATACATTCAGAGATATACCCTGTGAAAAATATGATTTTTGACTAGTCCTATAACTAGTCTCAAACATGTGTTCCAGATAAAACAATCATTTATTCTTCAGAGATGATCCAAATTCGGTGAAACCCATTTAATTTGAAAGAGGAAATTCCATATATATTCTAGTACAATTTTATAATATGGTATTAAATATTGGATACATGGCATTCTATACAAGTTTTCTCTCTACGAAAGGCCAAAATTCAAAAAGGTTTGGGAAAGTTACCATAACTTTCAATTGGAACATACCTTTTTTGTCAAACCTATTGAATTATATAGAATACACATTAGAATACTATAGGACAAAATTTAGACACATAAGGGCCAAAATTTCTGAAATACATCAGAAGGAAGGTCGGTCAAAATTACAAACTCCAAATCAGGGTCTCAAAGGTACATAACTTACAATTGGCATAAATTTTGATTGGAAGATCTATTTTTGTAATTCAAAATTTGTGATAAAGATAAAATATAGGAGTGTTATTATTTGTATCCCACATGGCTCCAAAAAAGGTTTCAACACCAATTAAACTTCCAAAAAACCTCTCATTGGACATCAAAATAAAATGAAGATTTTAAAAACAAGCTATCCCAATTAAAGAACCAAGTTAATGAAATGAAGGGTAGTATGTTGAAATGAGTGGATTTATCATATTCTCAAGAATCCCTAAAAAATGGAATGGACACTAAGATGGAAGAGAAGATGAATGAAAATAGGGAACATATGGAAAAGAAGATGGATGCAATGGAAAATAAGATGGTTAAGAATATGGATGAAAATAAAGTAGAAATACAAAAATCCATGAAGGAATTGAAAAATTCATTGTCTTGCATGATATTCCAGGCTCTATATGAGAGACTCCCCAAAGGAGATATCAAAATTCAACGAAATCATAAAAATAAAAGTAGTATTCAGGTTGAACAACATGTCGATAATAAGAAATTTTCTAGTGGATTTAACTCTAATAGTAAAGTTAATTATGGTGGGGGTCCTAAATTCAACCTTCCCAAGTTTGAATTAAAGAAGTTTGATGGAATTGGGGTATTTACCTGGGTGAACCAAATAGAGAAATATTTTGAACTGCATAATATTATGGATGATAAGAAAAGGATTCACATAGAAACAATGAACTTTGAGATAAAACCATATCAATGGTAGCAACAAGTAGTAAAAAGGAATACCCCTGATTATCATTAGACTTGTGGTTTATTTACAAGATACTTAGAATCACAATATGTGAAAGTGTGGGAACAAGACTTCTTTAGTCAATTGACAAGAATCAAGCACTTAGGTGATATTCAAGATTATAATCTAGAATTTCAGGCCTTGTCCAAAAGGGTGCATGACATAAGTGATGAAAATTTGTTGGAATATTACATGGGTGGATTAAAATAAGAAATTAAACATGACCTTTTATTAATACATCCTACAAATATTATGGAAGCTATGCAAATTTCTCATCATATTCAATCCAAAAATAAGGCCACACACAAGTATACCATTGGAGTATACACAGGAAGAAAAAATAATTTTGGGGTCCATAAGACATGTGTACCTCAACTGAAAAGATTGAAACCTAAAAAAAATGGATGAAAGAAGAAAAAAAGGACTATGTTTTGATTGTGAAAACAAGTACACTAAAGGTAATAAATGTGGTGAGAAGAAATTATTCTACATAGACTTTGAAGAGGAAGAATATCAGGAATTGGAATCATCACAAGATCCAGATCTAGAAGAAACTACTCCAACAATATACTGTCATGCATTGGTCATCATCAATACTCCACAATCACTCAATATAAAGGGATACATCAAGAATAAAAAGGTAACAACATTTATTGATTCTAGTAGTACCCATAATTTCATTAAATAAAAATTAGGAAAAGATTTCAATTGCTTTGTATATCCCACACTAATGTTTCAAGTAATGATTGTAGATGGAGGTACCACAAATTTTTCAAGGAAATTCCATAGTATTAATCTCAACATGGGGGAGTATTTTGTGGATATCCCCATGATTTCCATCCAAATGGGCATTGTTGATGTTGTATTAGGGGTCCAATGGTTAAAACAATTGGGAACAATGACCCTTAATTTTCAAGATATTTTCATAACATTTTCCTCAGATGGCAAGGAAACAAAGCTTAGAGGTATCCAAGGGAAAACTTCTAAAGTGATAATCTCTAATAGGATGAAAATATTACTCAAAAAGGGACACCAGGGTGTATTTGCACAATTTTGCTCAATTGATGTTCAAACATCTATATCCTCTACTCAATTACACCTCCAAATATTTATCAACAATCATTTCAAGGTATTTGGTGAAATTCCTAAGGGTCTTCCACCTTCTTGAGATCATGCATATGCTTGTTAGACAAACAGGACCCCGGAGCAATAAAATAAAACAAATGCGGAAACAAAACAAAGAAGATACACAATACAAGAGAGACACAGATTTACGTGGTTCACCCAATGTGGGCTACGTCCACCAGAGAAATTGCTAGGTCCTTCCTTTATTATTATCCAACCAATGAAGGGATACAACCTACAGCAAAACCAGTTGTAACTTCCTCTTATTTCTCTCACAGTCTCCTCTCTCAGAATACAATACTCCCAATAATACATAGCCGCAATACATTTCCCTCATAACAGAGGGTTGCCTTCTAGGGAAAAAATCCCTAACATAATTTCTACCATTATATCTGTGACCTTATAATGAACGGTACCCCCCCTCTGCACTCCCCCGCATGGAAGAGTGTACATACTTCTAGAGTGTAAAGCCTTCATGGGGTATAAACACGGCTGAAAGAAAGGACCTCTGAATCAAGAACATAATCAGGCTCCACAACCAACAATATCCCACTTGGATACTGATCTCAACAACTCCATCGTTGTTGTATATGCTAGACTCTAAACCTTCTTGGACCTGGAAAATTTATCATCTTCATCTTCATTCTTGAAGACCAACTGAAACTGAGAAGGAACTCATTTTCTCTCTGGTTACTCCCTTTGTTAACATGTCTACAGGATTTTGGCTAGTGTGTATCTTTTCCAAGTTCAAATGTCCATCTTCCAAGGAAGATCGTATGAAGTGGTACCTCAACTGTATATGCTTAGTCTTCGAATGGAAGGCTGAGTTATTTGCAAGATTAATTTCACTCTCACTGTCACAGTACAACCTGCTATTCTCCTGCTTATTTCCCAATTCCTCCATGAACCTTTGTAACCAAATCATCTCTTTACTAGACTTCGTAGAAACAACATACTCTACCTCTGTTGTTGAAAGTGAAACAAACTTTTGCAGTTTTGAAATCCAAGTTATTGTTCTTCCACCTATAGTAAAAACATACCCTGTGGTGCTCCTCCTGCTGTCTTTATCACCTTCCATATCTGACTCAACATATCCCTGTAGAAAAGTGTCCGAACCTCCAAAACATAATGCATGGGTAGCAATACCTCTCAATGCCTGAGAATCCACTTTATTGCCTCCCAATGTTCTTTACCTGTATTTTTCATATACCTGCTCACAACTTCCACTGCATGTGCAATATCTGGTCTTGTGCAAACCATTGCATACATCAAGCTGCCAACTGCTGATAAATAAGGGACCCTGGACATGTATTCCATCTCCTCTTGTGTCTTGGGACACATTTCCTTAGTTAATTTTAAATGGATGGCCAAAGGTGTACTAACTGGTTTTGCATTCTGCATTCTAAACCTCTCCAACACCTTCTCTGTGTACTCACCCTGAGACAATGTCAATTTGCAATTTTTTTTGTCTCTTGTTATTCGCATGCCAAGGATTTTCTTTGCAGCACCCAAATCCTTCATCACAAATGAATTGGCTAATTTCTTCTTGAGCATATTTATATCCTGCATATTAGACCCTGTAACAAGCATGTCATCTACATACAATAGCAAGATAATATAGCTTCCATTTTCTAGCCTTTTAAAATAAACACAGTGATTGGAATGACATCTACTATAACCCTGTTCTATCATGAACCTGTCAAACTTCAAATACCATTTCCTTGGATATTGCTTTAGGCCATACAAGCTCTTCTTCAACCTGCATACCAAATTCTCCTTCCCTTTGACCTCATACCCTTGTGGTTGCTGCATATAAATCTCTTCCTCCAAATCCCCATGGAGAAAAGTTGTTTTTACATCTAACTATTCAAGATGCAAATATTCTACTGCCACAAGACTTAAAATAGTCCTAATTGAAGTCATTTTAACAATAGGAGAAAATATTTCATCAAAATCTATACCTTTCCTTTGTGCAAACCCCTTTACAACAAGTCTAGCCTTGTACCGCTTTTCTCCTCCATCTTCTTCCTTCAACTTGTAAACCCATTTATTCTGCAATGCTCTTTTTCCTGCAGATAACTGAACCAAGTCCCAAGTTTGGTTATTTGCCAAGGAATCCATTTCCTCTTTCATGCCTTTCTCCCACTTCTTTTTGGTGTCCACCTACATTGCCTCTTCATAACATTCTGGTTCACCAAAATTAGTCAACAATAAATAATACAATGAAGGAGAGTATCGTTCAGGGGGTATACTTAACCTGGTAGACATTCTAACAACACTTGCAGGTGTTTGAGGTACCTGTTGCTCCTGTTGTTGTACATTTTGATTTTCAAGTTCCTTCGGAATTTGTTTTTCAGTGATCTCATCAAGCACTATGTATTCTTGTTTTTCTTCTTCCTGTTTCTTTCCTTGCAATTGATCTTTGTACATGACCTTATTGAATATGACATCTCTACTCCTAATGATTTTTTTATTTTCATAATCCCATAATCGATAACCAAAATCATTAACAGTGTATCCAATAAAGGTACACTTCTTGGATTTAGACTCAAGCTTTGTTCTATTTTCTTTATCAATATGGACAAATGCTTCACAACTGAAAGTTTTCAAAAAAGAATAGTTTACCTTTTTTCCTGTCCATGCCTCCTCTGGAATTCTACCATCCAAAGAGCTTGGAGGTCCTTTGTTTATTAAGTAAATAGTAGTATCTACAACATCTGCCTAGAACTGTAAGGGAAAACTGGCATGCAATCTCATACTCCTTGCACGCTCCATGATTGTCTTGTTCATTCTTTCTGACACACTATTTTATTGTGGTGTTCTTGGAATTGTCTTCTCTCTATGAATCCCATGGTATGAACAATAATCATCAAACTCCTTGCTGCAATATTCACCTCCATTATCTGATTTGAGACACTTCAAACTTTTTCCTGTCTCATTCTCAACTAAAGCTTTCCATTTCTTAAAAGTATCAAAGACATCATATTTTTGTCGAATGCAATAAACCCAAGTTTTTCTAGTTGCATCATCAATAAAAGTAACATAATAATGAGATCCAACAAGAGATGATACCTAATTTGGTCCCCATACATCTATATGCACAAGCTCTAACCTTTCATTCTTCTTTTCTTTTCCGACT
>ML819140.1:12426-41836 GCA_009831015.1 Picea engelmannii | reverse complement strand
CGGCGTAAAGCACTCTTCTGCTCCTCTTTATCTTGAGCATTAAATCCCGCTTTTTCCTTCGCTATCGCTACAGCTTTCTCTGCATCTCTCAACAGACGCAGCTCAAATGCGCTGCTGCTAGACGAGACACCCTGTATATTCACAGCCATCTCATTAGGTATTTTAATTTAATTTATTGTACTGATAGGTTAATTCTACAGCCCAGTATTAGGTCATTCGGTCCTTTTATTTAATTTATTGCACTGATAGGCTAATTTTAATAATATTTTTACAATCCAGTATTAGGTCATTAGGTATTTTTATTTAATTTATTGCAGTGATGGGCTAATTTTACTAATTTTTTCACAATCCAGTATTAGGTCATTATATATTTTAATTTAATTTATTGCACTGATAGGCTAATCCTACAGCCTAGTATTAGGTCATTAGGTATTTTAATTTAATCTAGTGCATTGATAGTATTAGGTCATTAGGTATTTTAATTTAATTTATTGCACAGATAGTATTAGGTCATTAGGTATTTTAATTTAATTTATTGCGATAGGCTAATTCTACAACCCAGTATTACGTCATTATGCCGAGAGACTCATTCTACAGTATTAATATTAGGTCATTATCCCTAGAAGCTCATTCTACAGTATTAATATTATATCATTATCCCTAGAGGCTCATTCTACAGTATCAGGTGCCCAGTATTAGGTCATTATGCCGAGAGACTCATTCTACAGTATTAATATTAGGTCATTATCCCTAGAGGCTCATTCTACAGTATTAATATTATATCATTACCCCTAGAGGCTCATTCTACAGTATCAGGTGTCATTATACCGAGAGACTCAGGTGCCCAGTATTGGGTCATTATGCCGAGAGAGTCATTCTACAGTATTAGGATTAGGTCATTACTCCTAGAGGCTCATTCAGTATTAGGTCATTACCAGTAGAAGTTCATTTTACATATAAATATTAGGTAAAAAAATTACGTAAATGAAAATTATTTATATGGGTTTTAATCTTTTGCTAAATGAAAAACATATATATTCAAATTAAATTAAAGTAATTAATATAATCTATTTTAACTAGGATTATATGAAGTTTTGAGAAGGATCAAATTTATGGTGCAAATCTTTTCTCCTTAACAAAAATACAAAAAAAGATTTAATCACACTTTTAATTAAGATGAATATATACTTTGTAAAACCAAAATTAAGATGAATATATGCTAGTATATTAACATCCACTCCATGGTTATCAATACAACAAAAAAATCTCTACAACAACAGAATATCAATCCTAAAAAATCTCTACATTAACAACAGAATATCAATCCTAGTGCCTGGTTCACGATGTAGAACAAGCCATGAAATATTTGAAATCTGTAAAACACACAACAACCAAAAAAAAAAAGATAGGGGAAGATCAATTGTACAGAATATCAATCCTAGTGCCTGGTTCACGATGTAGAACTAGCTATGAAATATTTGAAATCTGTAAAACCAAAAAAAAAAAAGGAGAAAAATGGGAGAAGATCAATTGTAAATGTTTAGCAATGTAGGCTGAGAAAAAACTGGCGATAAGGTTTGTGCTATCTCTAAGTCCTGATATCCGAGCGTTTTCGCCATGATAAGGTATTTTGCGGGATGGTCTGTCGAAAGTCTAAAAAGGGACCAATCAGCCTGTTGCTGAGCATGTATATCAGGTGTGCGTTTAATGGGGACGGTACGTGCTTTAAGTAAAAACTAAAACATTACGACTGATATACCTCCAGTATCTCGCGGAGCTGTTCTCTGAAAATCGCCATGATATCTCGAGTATTTGAGCCCCCGGCATCGACTTCGCCGTCATCTGTGAAATCGGAAGGAAAACACTCTTCTGATCCGTGCTGGTCAACAATCCCATGCCCATAAACTATGTCGATGGCGTGGTCGCTACCGCTGGTGCTGCAGCGAGCGGCCATATTCTGTCGCGAGCAAGTTTCAAATAACCTTACCTGGACAGCTTGCTTAAGAGGGATTCCGAGTCACTTGGCTTTAATGGGCTGTGACTGTGGGTGCAGCTTAAAAAAAGGAGTGACAACAAAGACGTTGGGGTGCTGGCATCTGCCCGGCTCGATGTTGCACTCGGAATCTGCGTTTTCTGTTTCGATTGGCGGGCTGTGATGGAGCTTGATGCCCAGGTTGTGAAGGCGTGACATTTCGCCGCATCCCGTCTGCAAATACAACGGGCAAATAAACCGAAACGACTCAGTAAAGTGCTGTCACGTGTGTGGTGGGAAGTCGCCAAAGGGCACATTCTTCACTGGCCAAAGGGCACATTCCCTTAAGAACCAGACGATTCGGGTTGCGTAGGGTCAAGGCAAGCTAAAGCTGAAATAAAATTGTTCGGTGGAGGAATTATATCGTCTAGAGAGAATGCATCTTCGAAGCTTATCCACAGACACTCTGTTTGGAAGGATAAGGATTGCATATGTGCTTCCGAACGCATGACGAATGCCAACAAAAACGATCAAACAGTGTAAAGCGAAACCAAATCTTCAGATCGATATTTTGAAACCTGAGAAAGGTGCTGAGTAGCCTGAAAGAACACTGTAAACCCTACAGATGATAATTCTAAATATGTATTGGACGAAGTAAAGGTTTAAGATTATCTCAACATCACCACCAGAAACGTAACGTAGTAGACCAACATTTTTTTTAATCATAGGAATTTGTTATTGGTTGGTTTGATTTGGGCTAAGTTCCAGATCAATTTTATTCACTGTTACTATAATCCAAGACTAGCACAGCCGCTAACTCGCGGCTGAGAACGCCGAAAGGTATTGGCTCATACTCATGAAACGAAACGCTCCATGCCAGCTATTGAATATGAAACACGCAGACAGGTGAGACATACAATTATATGGTGCTACAATAATTTTTTAATATGATTAGGTAAATGTTAAAAAGTAAACAGGTTAACGGATGCGTCCAAAAATACAAGGAAGTTATGAAGAGTAAATCACATTCATTGATTTGGGAGGACGACTAAGAATATGCCAACATCTTCAATTGTTAGCCATCAGATTAGAATTTTAGATTAAAAGATCATTAATGGTGCCCATTGTCAATAGGTATACGCCTTTCGGCATAACAAGAATATATCTAATTGTCAGCAAGCCAGATATATCAATAATTTGTGGTGTTAGGTTAAAAGTTCTATCTTTTGAGATTTTTGATCTGAATTGGTGATATAAATTTGGACAAAATCCCTATTTTCTATTCTTTAAATTGCACTTATGAATGCATAAATGGATTCAGCGTGATGAAAAATCCCCGGAACACTCTGGATTATACAAACTTAGCCACTCAAATCTGCAGATCCAACCATTCATCACAATGTTTCTAGAAAAAAAAAAAAAAAAAATTATCAAAAAACCTCCAAAAAAATAAAACTTTTAAATTACTACATAACTTATAACTTAAAAAAAAAAACCTACACATCTCCCTAAACCCAAAAAACTTCTTCCTAAACCCAATAGAGTGAACCTCTATCCAAAAATTATTTATTTTTTACCCTTATCACAATCAAATAACATGTCCACTTTTACTGAGAGAATTTGATTTGATTTGGTAACATGTAGTAGATAAACATTAAGCTAATGGAAAAAGAATGCGACAGTGTTTAAACAAGACCAAGATTTCGATAAGACGTTGATACATGAGTTATGAGAAAAAGTATCAAGATATTTATCTTACAGGATTTATTTTTAAAAGTATTAATATTAAATTTATAATATTAAGTTTATTAAATTTAATAATATATTACTACATCATTATCTTTTTAAAAAAATGACAGAGTAAAACTATATTTAAATTATATATTTCACAACACTTTTACAATATAATCTTTAAAATTATTAAAATAATACATTTTAATAAAAAATTAAATATTCACGTCTTTGTCAAAGATAATGTCTAGAATGACATGGTAGTTAATAAAGGGTATATTGAATTTAAGAGTGAACAATACATGGTGAAGGTGATAGTAAAGAATTTAAGAGTGAACAATACATGGTGAAGGTGATAGTAAAGAATCAAATCTTTGTAGTTTTTTTAAAGAATAATATCTAAAATAGCATTGTAAATAAAAAAATAAAAAAAAACGAGTAAAAAAGGGTTAAAGTGAGGAATGATCTAATAAAAATATGAAAAATCAATAAATAAATTTTTAATATTTAATTTTTTTTTTTATTTAACAAAAATATTATTCGCGGAGGTACCGAAAGGACGTCGTGAGGAGATGTATGGGAATAATATAGCTAGTCTATGGGATAAGCTTTCTAGAGCGAAGTGGTGACGATGCTTGTGAGTTTCAATCAACATGTGCTTTTACCAACTTGGCTAAAAAAAAAAAGCATATCAAAGAAATAACTTTAATATTGTATTATGAAATAATGTATAAATAAAAAAGAAATGTATGTTCTTAACTATGATGTTGACATGACATTGAAAAGTTAATTAGTTAATGATGTAGTAAAAGATTTTTTTTTTAAATTGGTCAGTTCTATTATGATTAAAGTTTTATAAGTTTTGAAAAACTTAATATTTTGAATTTTGAATTAATGAAAAAATTAATTTTCTATTTTATTATGATTAAAGTTTTATAAGTTTTGAAAAACTTAATCATTTTGAATTTTGAAATAATGAAAAAATTATTTTTCTATTTTATTAAAATTCAAAGATTAAATATAATTTAAGATATTATTAGACAATGTTTTTTAAGTTATATGATAATAGTGGATGTGCTTATGAGATATTTTTTCATCATTTACATTAAATAGTTTTCAATTGCCTTAATAGGTACAAAGACATGTTAATAAAAAATAAAATGTCAAGCAAGAAAAATATCAAACTAACTTTATGTTTAGAAGATAATATTTGAGGGCAAATAAGAGTTGACAAGCCAATCTGACAAAGTAGGCATTGAACCAACCACCTTATATACGCAAAAAGGTTGAGTGTTGATCTTGGTTGGACCTATCTAAGCATCCTCAGCTTTCTTTCAGCTTTCTTTCTAGGGATATCTATTAGTTAGAACGTCGAAAAAAGGTAAACATCAAAAGTTGTGAAAAGACTAGCAACTTCTATTGTTTCCGCAGATATAATAGGCGGGCGGATCTGATTGAATTGCTCGCCTATTATGTGATTGGATTAAGCAACGGTCACTTGGGGGACCCGTCAGGATACCAAAGGTCTTCTCGATTCAATACCTAAGTGAAGAAGGGTTTTTATGATTGGCCGAGAAATGTCTACATGAATACCATAGAAACCTATACAAAATGAAATTGTAAACAAGGCATAGTATATGATTTTATATTTTTCACGAGAATAACAATAAAATGGAATGAAAGAGATTTGTCTCTTACCATCTTAGTTTAACATATATGCTGTCTAAGTTTGATGATCAATGTTTCCAACTTCTATTGTGGTGCCTATGTGCCCCCTTGTTATAAGGGGATTAGTGGATTGGTAACATGTCATGGTGGAACTTTGTATTTGACAAAGTGAACAACAACAATCATGGAAATTTTGGAGTTTTAGAATGGTGTTTATAATAAATGTTAGTAACTTTCTTAGGTGCTTTGTTCATCAAGCTTGCTATAACTCATAGGTTCCTTGTCAATATCTCATGTATCATTGTCTTTGATATTAGTAGAGCATCTTTGTACTTGAAAATAACTTAATTTCTCTACCATTGATTTCCAGGTCTTGCTCCTACCGACTTGGATAACTTAATTGCACCAAATTGGCAAGTCGTTTTCTCCATTGGACTTGAAAAACTTAATTGAAGAAAATCAAAGAAAATTCGAGGTAACCAAATGCTTATTCTAGCATAAACGATCTAAAACTCATACATACAAGCTTTAAAAAACCAAGGAAGGAATATCACTTCAATCTTGCTAGTCCTTTGACTCAAGAAAACATCATTCAAGATATTTATTAATTTCCACTTACAAAATATCTAATCCATATTTATCCCCACATTCTTTGCTCAACTGTATGTAATCATTTGCACCTGCATAGGTTCCACTAATGGTATATCTCTCAATATATCATTGTTATTGGTTAAAACTAATGTTTTGAAAACCACTTGAAATTAATTACCATTGATAGGGTAGAACATTATCAATCCTAATAATTTTGTTTATTTTACCAACCCATGGAAATTTTGTTTAAAAAAAATGTAAAAACAAGAAAGATAACTTAGACCATAGCATGTGACTTATTCTTCTTTTAATCTTAAACTAGAATGTGAAAAATATTAGTAGACATGAATTGGAAAAAAAAAACACAAATACCGAGAAATTGACATGAAGCAAGTATGTCTTAGAGCCTATGATGTGAAATTTATGTTACTATACAACATGTTTTTAATTGATGGGATGCATTTGTATTCCCCATCACTTGTAGCTTATATGAATCTGTATTCACTAATGATTTTAAGTTTAACCACATATTTCATGAACGATTTTGATATTATTCTTAAAATTGCATTCAATCTCTATTTCAAAATATATTTTAGTAAGTTAGGTTCATAATTCAAACAAGGTTGTGTGGCAATGTAGTCCCTGCTGGGTTGAATTGGGATAGGAAAAAGTAGCGGAGGCAGATGGAAACTGCAGTGGAGATGTGGCAAGCAACATGAAGCACAAGTGGTATCCACGTAGTAAATGATGTGTGGCCTCTAGAGCCCCATTTATTTTGTGAATGTATATAACAAAATACAATTTGTGCATAGTGGAAGAAAAATTATTTGAAATATATCAAATAATAAAAGTTTGTTACATATTCCTGGAAATTTCAATGCGTTTGTCATATAGACTGGGATTGGGGCTCCCATGGACCATAAGAAAAATATTTTTTGAAAGTATATAACAAAATACAATTTGTGCATAGTGGAAGATAAAAATTTATGACAACACAAATATGAAAGGAGATAAAAAGATAGTTTAGTTTGAAATATATTAAAAAAGTTACATGTTCCTGGAAATTTAAAGGCATTTGTTACATTGACTAGTCAAAGATAAAAAACTATGAGATAAATATAAAAGGAGATAAAAAAACAGTTTTATTTGAAGTATATAAAAAAATAAAAGTTCAATGTGTTTGTCATGTATAGAATGGGATTGGTGCTCCCGCGGATCATAAGAGAAATATGTATAAGAAATAGGACTGTAGAAAGAAGAAGTGGGTGACGGTAGAGTGAAATACCTGAAAAAAACAAATTGAAAGGTATCATTCTTTGGCTAGACATTTCTATTTTAAAAAGTCGAATAATTGGGTTGATAAACAAAGCAGGATGCAATCAATAGACTTACAGTGATGGTACATATGACCCATTTGTCTATTTTCTTGCTAATTCATTTTCATTAATGTCATCAACGACTGTTGGAATCGTAGAAATTGTCTGTTTCCTTTCGTCAACGACCTACTTCAATTTTCTTTCAAGCCATTCTTCAATGTAGCTTCTCATTAGGGCGACATTGATCTCATTTCGGATTTTTATGTTGAAAAGTTCCTTTTCTAATTCCCTGAGGTCGATAGAAAGATTACGCAGAGCCTGGTCAATTTCCTCATTTTGTACTGAATAGTCGACTAGCCAGTCGTCGACGTCATCTTGACCATATTCAATGATGTTGTAAAAAATTTCCAAAGACAATGCCTTAAACATATCAAAATGTTTATTGAAGTCTTTCCTAGTTAAGGGCAAGGAGTTGACTAGATGGGGTCTTGGAATTCGTTGGTCCTTCCAGTTAAGTTTATTATGTACAAATTTGTGAATAATTTTTCTTTCTTTGATATGGCTTATTCACATGACTGAACAATGAGATGAAGGTTCTTGACTTTTTCTTTCTAGCATGCATTTAATTGACCGATCCAGTTTTTGGATGGAAGATCTTGTTGTCTTCTTCTTATTCTGTCATGTTGTTGACAATGGTGCCAAAAGGAAGCATCGTGTTTAATTAGAAATGTTCTTCATATTTTAACTCCACCTACAAATGTTCGAGAAAAATATGTTCCCTGGTTCCAAGGGAAGTCATGGTTTGTGATGTTTCCCATGCCTCAATAACCAGTTCCATTCTTTTCTTGATATTATTCTCCACGTATCCTCTACACGATGCGAGGAGGCTGGAGGATCCTTTTAACTTTCCTGCAGGGGTGGTAGGCATGGCTATTGCCAAAGGATTGGCAATCAATGGCATAGGAATCAAAGCATCTTCCAATTCCTTGACCCGATCCTTCAGTCTTGCATTCTTGGCCTTGATGCCTCCAATGGAATCATCAAGTGCATCTCTGGTCGCTATGTGAAGTTGACAGATTTGGTACGACCGCATGTTTGCAAGGTTAACCTATGAACAAGATTTTCCTTTCTTATTTTTGACATTTTTTTTCAATAATTAATTTTTTGGATTGGCTGTCAAAAACATCACTTTGGAACATGAAGGATTCATTTTCATCAGAATTTTGGGTATCAGATATGTCCATTAGACGACTATGTTGTATCGCATCTCCGGGTTGATCAAGGTAGCAAAGTACGCTATCCATATCAGGCTCAAGTTCCATGTTCTCACTCTGAATTTCGAGCTCTTCTGCCTGTCCCACATTTTTTTTTCTCTTCTTTTCTACCTGAAGCTTGTGAGAACTATCAATTTTAGAGTGAGGAGGGTTGTTATGTCCTCTTCTATTTGAAGAAATCTAAGTTTCTTTGTTGTTGTGGTGGGTTGTTGGAGCGATGACTTGGGATGTCCTACTTTTGGGAATGTTATTCATCGATTGAACACTCTTCTCACCGGGGCCTTTTCCCTGATGGTTGTACAATTTAGTGTTGCTTTGTAGTGTGTCTAGGTCGTCGACATCAGAAGCAGGAGCATTTCCGCCAGTGTCCATGTTTTCGGTCAGGTGTCTTTTTAAAAAACAATTGTTTGTAAATGTTGTAGAAAACTTTTATTGGGGTTGAACTGTCTTGGGCTTTCAACATATCTTAGGTTCAAGTTGCTAGAATGGGCTGCAAATTCACCAATTTTGTTGACGTTCTTTAACACGAAGTCCCCAACTTTCCAAGGCAGAGGAATGAACTATTTTTTCCTCTTCTCTTGGAATAGATGCAATCAATAGTTGTATTGTCGTGCTACTTTTGTAACAATCATTATGTCTATAATGTGACATGGAAGGAGAGCAGGTTTTTCCCTAAAACCAAAAATCCTTATCAAGGTGTAATTATCCAAATGTTCAAGTGTCCCCTTCCGATCCAAAAAACTAGTTTCATGTTCAGATATATGGGGAGCATCTTCTCCTAACAATAAAACTTTGAAAACAGACACGAAGCCATTAAAAACCTCATAAAAACAGTGGGAGGCCTTGTGCTTCCACAAGGCCTGGTACCAAAACATTACTGGGTCGAATTCCCAGTTGACATTCTTGGACAAAAACAGTTCTGGAAACTAGCAAAAATGTGTTATCACAAAAACTAGGTAGGATGACATATAAAATTTCTTTTCCCTTTTGAAGCTTGATAATTGGGAACAAATTCCATGGGAAATTAGCTTGCCCTAATAAAAAATGGCTTGTTCCTTGACTGTGAAATACAAAATATAAAGAGCCATATAAGAAATAGTTGTTGTGGACTCTTGTCCCATTATTCTTGTAAACAGACCGACAATTTCGCGGAATGGATTTCTAAATGAACTAACCTTCTAGCTTGTGATATCTTCAGGAACTACCATCAGGTCTTCCTATAAATCGGGAAAGAGGTCCAACCTGTTATTATTTTTTGCTACGAATGGTTTGGAATATTCTACTTTGAACGTCAATGTTGGCTCCGACAATCTTAACATCTGACGGAAGACCTAAGGTGACAAAGAAACATAAGAGAGGTCCCGCAGTGGAATAATTATTTTTTCTAAAATAAATTTATCAGTGCACCAAGAGACTAGCTCCTTACAGTCAAAAACTTCAGGGACACAGCCTGCACAAGCAATCCCAGAGGTCCAAATTACTTCGTTATGAATGACAGGGGTTGAGTAATAAGAATATGCCTTGGACCACTGGAAGTTCTGGTCCTCGCGCCTAGAGATGTTCACTATATCTCCAGAGAACTGTTGTCAAGTTGATGCCATAGGTTTATGAGAATGTTCATTTTCTCCAGACGATGGTTGAAATGAATAGTTGGAGCAGACAATATAACTCTCCATAAAATCTTGGTTAAATGCTTATGAATAGGAAAGCTCCTCGAGCCTTTCGTTGATTAATGACAATCTGTATGAGTGTTTTGTGATGAACTGTTAGCAGTAAACCTTACTTATTGCATATTTAGAATTGCGAAGGTGGTGGGTACGACGAAGAGTAATTAAGGATTGGAGGTTTCGCGAACGTGCCAAGTCGACGACGTGCGAACGGAATTTCATGATTTTGAAACCAACACTCGGAAGGGATAATATAACCATCTGTAAATATTGGTTTAACGCATATTAATAGGAGATCTCCTCGAGCCTTTCACCCATCAATGACAATCTATATGGTTCCTGCATGATGAGCTATTAGAATTAAATGTCACTAATTGGATATTTAGAAACAAGACACACACACACACACACACACACACACACACACACACACACACATATATAGAGAGAGAGAGAGAACTGTGAATATCACGGAGACGGGGGAGAGCAAAGAATGAATGGCAAGGTCTGAAAAGCGTTTGGACGAGATTCAAAATAGGGTTGCGGGGGATACTCAGGAGAGGCGAGTGTCCCACAGTCAAATTTTATGTATTGGAATTTTTGACTGAAAAACGTGTAAAACGGAAGAGAGCATGATGGAGCAGTTCAGCGGTTGGTTTGTATATTTGTGGAATTCTAAGAAAGTAGCGAAGTATGGAATAGGGAAATGGTTGGTCGGACTCATTTTCGGAATCGAGGATTGAATATTTCATGAATGGACCAACCCAATGACACACAAATGATATTCCATGATGTTTGAAATTAACACTCGGAAGGGATAATATAACCATCCGGAAATTTTGGTTTTATGCGTATTAATGGGAGATTTCCTCAAATTCTAGTTTAGCATTAATGCTTGCTAATTGCATACTTAGAAATAATATCTTATATATAATTTCTAATTGCTAATTGCAAAAGGGCGTGAGCATACGAAACAACAATTAGGAGTTGGATATTTCTTGAACCCGCCAACCCGAAGATCCGTCGAAGAAATTCGAAGAAATGGCGAAGTATGGAAAGCGAATGGACGAGATTCAAAATGGGGTGACAATAGTTCCATAGCAAACGTGAGGACCCGATGGTCAAATTGTATGTCTTGGAAGTTTTAAGTGCAAAATGTACTATATATATAAAAACATGTTTTTATTATAGACAAGTGTGAAGGTCACGGAGACGAGGGAGAGAAATGAACAAATGGAAAGGTTTGAAAAGTGGTCAGACTGGATTCAAAATAGGGTTACAGGGTATACTCAGGAGAGGCGAGTGTCCCACGGTCAAATTTTATGTATCGAAATTTTTTACTGCAAAACGTGTAAAACGGAAGAGAGCATGATGGGGCAGTTCAACAACCAGTTTGTATATTTGTGGAATTCCGTGAAAGTGGCTAAGTATGGAATAGGGAAACAGTTGGTCAGACTCATTTTTAGAATCAAGGATTGAAGATTTTGTGAATGGACCAACCCGATGATGCGCAAATGACATTCCATGATGTTTGAAATTAACACTTGGAAGGGATAATATAAGCATCTAGAAATTTTGGTTTTATGCATATTATTGGGATATTTCCTCAAATCCTGGTTTAGCATTAACGCTTGCTAATTGCATACTTAGAAATAACATCTTATATATAATTGGTAATTTCTAATTGCAAAAGGGCGCGGGCACATGAAACAATGATTAGGAATTGGATATTTCTTGAACCCGCCAACTCGACGATCTGCGAAAGAAATTCGAAGAAATGGAGAAGCATGGAAAGCGAACAGACGAGCTTCAAAATGGGGTGAAAATAGTTCCAAAGGAGATGTAAGGACCCAATGATCAAATTGTATGTCTCGAAAGTTTTGAGTGAAAAATGTGTACCACAGAAGAGGGTATGATAGGTAGACTGTAATACGGAAGACGGTATGATCTGAGTTCGGTTGTAGATTTGTATATTGTGGAAATCACAGTACTATTCACAGGTCATGGATTAATAGAATTCCAATCTAGAGCCTGCCTATAGGGAATACACGGTCGAAGAAGTGGTTAGGTATGGAATGGGGAAGCGGTCGATTGGTGTCACGATATAAGAGCACGAGTGCAAACTTGAACCCACAAGTCTGCCTACCCACGCAGCTAGATATTTTTGAAAAATGAATAAGTGACGAGAAAGATAAAGTTCAGGGAAAAGAGAAATGGATATTTGGCTAAGTATAGAAGACGAAAAAGAAGGGCTAATATATTCACATCTGTAATAGATATCCCATGTCCTGGAAATATCTTTTCTGCATGTTTCTGGAGAAGTTATATACTTATTGCATATACTTGGAAAGAAGTGTGAAGGTGGTGGGCACAAAAAACAACGACTAGGAATACAAAATTGTCTACGATCCGTGAAGGAAATTGCAAGAAATGGTCATGGAAAGCGGTCGGATGGGTTTCAAAATAAGCTGACAAGGGTTCTCGAGGAAACATGAGGCCCCGATGGTCAAATTATATTGATCGGAACTTTTGAGTGCATATTGTGTAACACGGAAGAGGTGTCGATGTAGGAATTTGGAAGATGGGCTCCAAGATAGGCTGGCAAGGGTTCCTGAGGAGACATGATGGCCCGACAGTCAAATTGTATTGATCAGAAATTTTGAGTGCATTATGTGTAACACGGAAGAGGGGCCAATGTAGGAGTCCTGAACTCGCAAGACCGCCAACCCGTGTAACTAGATATTTTTGGAAAATCTACTAAGTGATGAGAAAGATAAAGTACAAAGAAAAGAGAAATGAGAATTTGGTTCAGTATAGAGGATGGAAAAGAAGGACTAATATATTCACATCTGTAATAGATATTCCATTTCCTGGCAAGATCTTTTGTGCATGTTTCTGGAGAATTTATATACTTATTGCATATACTTGGAAAGAAGGGTGGAGGTGGTAGGCATAGAAAAAAGATACTAGGAATTGGAAATTGTCTGAACCTACCAACCCGACGATCCACGAAAGAGATTGCAAGAAATTTTCATGGAAAACGCACGAACGGGCATAAAAATAGGCTGGGAAGGGTCCTGGAGGAGACATGAGGGCCCAACGATCAAATTGTATTGATTAGAAATTTTAATGCATATTGTGTAACATGAAAGAGGGGTGATGTAGGAGTCTAGAAGTAAATTTCTATATCTTGGAAGTGGGGGGACTGTTTACAGGTCAAGGAACACTGGAAGTTCAGTCCGCATGTCCAGGAATCTGAAAGAGAAAAAAGTTGGGTATGGAATAGGAGGCGCGAAAGACATTACAAGAAATGGTTAAATATGGAAAGTGGATGCAGGGGCTTCAAAACGGGGTGACAATAGGTCCCCAATAGACGTGAAGAACTGAAGGTCAAATTCCAGGTCTCAGAACTTTCGTGTGCAAACTGTGTATCACGGAAGAGTGTATGATGTGGGAGTGCGACAAAAAATTTGTATATGGTGTAGGTATGGGTGTTGTTTGCAGGAGATGGAACAATGGAAGTTCAATATAGAGCCCGGTTGTCCAGGAATCCATGATCTGAAAAGTGCCTAGGCATCGAATGGCTACTGGTTGGTCAGAGTCACATTTTCAGAAAAATGACTGAGTAAAGAGAAAGAGAGAGTAGAGGGGAAAAATAAACATCAATTTGGTCAAGTATAGAAGAGGGAAAAGAAGGTCGAATATATTCAAATCTATAATAGATATTCCATTTCCTAGAAAGACATTTTCTGTGTGTTGCTAGATAAGTTGTATACATATTACATATACTTGGAAATAAATATGAAGGTAGCGGGCACAGGAAACAACATCTAGAAATTTGAAATTTCCTGAACCCATGAACTCGACGATCCGCCAAAGAGATGTCAAGAAATTTTCAAGTGTGGAAAGCGGTCGGACAGGCTTCAAAATAGGGTGACAGGTTCCCGATGAGCTGTAAGGCCCCGAGTGTCAAATTGTATATATCGAAACATTTTTGTGAAAACTGTGTAATACGGAGGAGGGGATGATGTGGGAGTCCAGAAGTAAATATGCATATCACAGAATCCAGAGTGCAATTTGTAGGTCCCGGAACAATGGAAAGTGTAATTTAGACAAAGGGGAAGCGCTCAGTCGAAACGCGTGAATCCGCCAACCCGCAAAGCAAAGCATTTTCGGAAAAAACAATTAAATAACCAGAAAGAGAAACTACAGGGGACAAAAGAGTGGGAAAATTGAAAGGCGGAGGGAAATTTTTGTAAGCGCGAATTGGTTTCAAACAACCCCCATTGCTGCAAAACCATCATTTTCTAGTAATTGTCGGGAAATGATTTGTTGAATATTAGATGTTATTGCAACTTGTGGGTGTAAGTGTGTTCTTGATACATTCTTCCATGACTTTAACATATTAACTTAAGTATTAAACTTATTTCATTGTGGGTTGTTAGCATTAAAGCTTAATAATTGCATGTCTAGAAACAAGAATGATGATGTTGTTGCAACATTGTGATTTTGTATTGTTATGTTCTATCTGCATTATGAATAGAATTGAACGTTGGTTTGAAACTGTGTAATTTATTTTTTGTTTGCATAAAATCTTGATGGATCGACACAATGCATTGTCATATAATTGTTAGATGCTACATTTTAGAACAAATTACCTAAGAAAATACAATATCGAAGAACTATGAGACTACCGAACCATGCCAATGAGAAGAGGTGTTAAATCCAGAAAAGAAGCAGCAACCAAGACTCCAAGGAAAATATTTTTAATAGAAAATCCATTAAAAAAAAAAAAACTGAGCATTGTATATCTATACTTAGAAATTGAACCCAATTCTTTGGGCCAAAACATTGAACGTATCTGCCACAAACACATGCATGGGATCTGCAACATGCAGGAACCATCGAGATGCTCTTCAACATGCATACAAAACTGATTACCATGTTTGTTTTTTTAGGAAATTCTTGCAGTTTTCTCCTCGATGGATCATCCTGTGGTAAAATTGATAGTTCTCAGAAGCTTCCCGCGAGGAAGAATATGAAAAACATTGCAGGGAAAATGGAATAGATATTAACTAAAAGTTAGGAAACACCAAGAAACCACCTCTCCATAGTCGAAAACTTCAGGGACATAGGTTGGACGTGCAATTATAGAGTCCCAAATTAGTCCATTCTGGGTAGAAGGAGATGACTAGTAGGAATATTCCTTGCACCAGTGGGAGTTCTAGTCCTCATTCCCTAAGATGTTAATTGTATATCCAAAGAACATGACGATAGTCTTGCAATTGAATAGTTTTTTGGCTTGAAATATATCTTTGGAAGCATCAACATATCATTTCCTTACAGTAAAAGTCTTCCACCCAGAACATACTAATTTGGACCTCTAGAATTCCTACTTTTGATCTACAAAGCAGCTATTGCATTCAACGTCAGTTTCTTTTCTGAAAATCCTTCTTTTGGTGTTGTCAGGACCACCATCGCTAAGCCAGGAAGTTATGGTTGATTTCAATTTGGGTACAGGAGTGGGAAAAATATCTACATTGTCCATCAGATCATCTTCTTCCATCTTAGAATCCATGGCATCAACCTCTGCTCCAGACATTAATGCAATTGGGCAGGTTCTCTGAGTAAGAAGGGTTGCCTTGGAATTATTTGGCTTGAAATATATCTCTCGGTGTACCAAAGGACCATATCCTTTTTTTCTCTTGGGCAGAGGGAGATGAGTAGTAAGTATATGCCTTGGAATACTGGAACCTCTAGCCATCATGCTCAAAGGTCTTTACTGTATCTGGAAAAAATTGTTGCCACAAGTTAATGAGAATTTCCATTTTCTCCAGACGATGTTTGAAATGAAAATTGGGGAGGAATAATATAACCCTCTGCAAATCCTGGTTTAATGTGTATCAATGGAAGATCTCCTCGAGCCTTTCGTTGATCAATGAAAATCTCCAGGGTTCATGCATAATGAGTTGTTACCATTAAATCTCACTAATTGCATATATAGAAAAAAGTGCGAAGGTGGCGATGACGGTGAAGAGCGATTAAGAATTAGATATTTCTTAAAGGCGCCAACCGGCCAATGTAAAAAAGAAATTGCATCATGTTTTAAAAGAATACTTGGAAAGGACAACACTCTTCTTCGCAAATCTTGGTTTAATTCGTAGTAATGATAAATCTTCTCCAGCCTTCCGGACATTAATGACAATCTTAACAGTTCCTACACAATGAAATACTAGAACTAAAGATTAATAATTTCATAACTGGAAAGAAGTACAAAGATAGCAGGGATGGCGAAGAGCAACCAAGAATTGTACATTTCGTCCACCCACCAACCCACGAAATAGATTCCAAAAAATACCCAAGTATGGAAAGCGGTCGGGCGGGTTACAAAAAAAAGTTTCACAAGATATACCCAGGAGACGTGAGGGGCCAATGGCCAAATTGTATCTCAGTGACAGATTTCGGCCGTCAATTTGTATATCATGGAATTCCAGGTGTTGTTTGTGCATAGAGGAATAGTGGAAGTGCAATGTCGAGAGGGAAATTTGTGTATTGTGTAACTTCGGGTGTTGTATATAAAAGAATGAGACATTCGGAAAAAGGACCAAGTAAACAGAAATCAAAATAAAATGAGATGAAGGGGAATTTGTTTTCTAATTTCTAAATCGCAAAAGTTTGGGTGCTATTTGCAGGCAACGGAACAATGGAAACATAATGTTGAACACACCTATGTCGGAATCCACAATTCAAAAGGTTCATTCAATATGAAACAGGGAAGCGATCGGTCAGGATGGTGATATAAAAGTAACAATGGAAATATGAAGACGTGAATTTTCCAAATCCCACACCTAGACATTTTTTGAAAAATGAGTAAGTAAAGAAAGGGAAAGTAGAGGGCAAAAAAAAAAGCGGATGGCAATTTTCAGAAGCAGGAATTGTTGTAAGAAATCCCCATTGATGGTCTTAAAAGTAACTATGAAGTCAATTAAACATGTTAATAGGTTATTCAATCAAGGAATAGATACAGTGAGCGATGTTTATAGTTTCCAGGATCTGCTTGTATAAGAGAAGCGTTGAAAAGTTACAAGAAAATCATTTTTTGGATGTTTAAGTAAAGTTTTTGTATTGTTAGCTTCACCACAAGTATAATAATGATGAATTTGAATTTTGATGTCCTCTCGTTCATATTATTGTTCAAATAGACTTCGCATAGTATATAATCTTTTACTTCAATTTATTTGCTAATTTGTAGATCATGGAAGTCTGAGTGTTGTTTGCAGGCGACAGAACAATGGAAACGCAATGTTGAACCTGCCTATCTGGTAACCCACCTATTTAGAAACCTGTGATCCAAAAAGTTTGTACAATATGAAACGGGGAAGTAGCCGATCGGGCTAGTGATATAAAATTAAGTGGAAATCTTAAGACGTGAATCCGCCAACTTCTGCACCTAGAAATTTTCCAAAAAATGAATAATACATACTAAATATGTACTTTTATAAAGTATGGACATGAGATTTTATAGATCATGTACGGATTCCTCATTCCATACTTAGCAAATTTTTGGATCGAGTTTTCGGTCTGTCGGGCTCAAAATTGGGCCTCTATTGTTCTGTGTCCTACAAATAGCACCCAGAGTTCTGCGATATACAAATTGATAGGCAGACTTGTGGACTGGCTGGCTCAACATTGCACTTCTATTGTTCTACGTCCTCCAAACAATACTCGAAGTTCCGCGATACACAAATTGACAGACAGACTCCAAGGCTGGCGGGCTCAATATTGCGATTGTTTACGAATGGTGATCCCTATCAAGTATCTAACATTTTCTAAAAACATTATTTTCAATACTAAATTATTAATATTAAATATTGATATTGTACAATTTAATTACATAAAATTATTAAAGGATGTTAAATATCTTATTTAAAAGAAAAACCCACCTATTCGAAAACCTATGATCCAAAAAGTTTGTACAATATGAAATGGGGAAGCGGTCGGTCAGGCTGGTGATATAAAAGTAAGTGGAAATCTGAAGACGTGAATCTGCCAACTTTCGCACCTAGAAATTTTCTAGAAAATGAGTAATACGTATTAAATATGTACGGATCCCTCATTCCATACTTAGCCACTTTTTGGATCGCAGGTTCTCGGGTTGGCAGGCTCAAAATTGGGCCTCTATTGTTATATGTCCTACAAATAGCACCTAGAGTTCTGCGATATACAAATTGACATGTAGACTTGCAAGTTGGTTGGCTCAACATTGCACTTCTATTGTTTCGTGTCCTCCAAACAACACTTGAAGTTCCACGATATAGAAATTTACAGACAGACTCCAGCGCTGGTGGGCTCAAGATTGCGATTGTTTATGGATGGTCATCCCTATCAACTATCTAACATTATCTAAAAACATTATTTTAAAACACTAAATTATTAATATTAAATATTGATATTGTACAATTTAATTACATAAAATTATTAAAGAATGTTAAATCTCTTATTTAAAAAAATTGAAGTAAACAAAACAATATTTTTTAAATTCTATCACCGCAAGTATAACAACAACCAATTTGAATTTTAAGGGCCCCTTGTTGATATGATAGATCCATTGGAATTTTCATAGTATATATTTGTTTATTTCAAATTATTCCAGGAAATTAATTTTTCCAAGTTCATCAATCAAGGAAAAGTGTTAAAACAAGCCACATACTACATTTGCATCACAACGCTATACAAATTGACAGGCGGACTTGCGGGCTAGTTGGATAAAAAATTGCAATTCTATTGTTTTGTGTCCTCCAAACAACATTTGGAGTTTCGCGATATACAAATTGATAGACGAAGCATACAACCAAGAACTAAGTAAACTCAAAACAGGTCACAAGCAAGATCCCACAAGGTTCCATAGAGTAGCACTCATCGACCTTTGCATCAAACAATTTGATATATAAAGAAAACATGTCACGACATTGGTTTTCTCTTACATTTGGTATATGTTCCCATGAGAAAATAACCAGGGCCATGGGATATATGGGGTTTTCTTCTATGCTTCCCATTTTTGGACCGAACAATCTTATGCACGTGCAATCTTTATAGCGAGATCTGAATATCTCATGTTGATTTTTCAATCCATGTTGAGTTCCCTTTTTTCAATTAAGGCATCGAGAAAATGAAAATACCATACCATAAATGTATAGTTGGAGACAAATTTTTATTTTATTCGGGCACCCGAAAGAAAATTGTAGAACTCTTGTCATGGCTAAATAGTTGAAAAACAATTGTCGAATTTGGGCACCCAAAAAACGTGCAGGATCCTCCATCAAAGAAATAATCACCCACCATGGTTTTTTTCTTTTATTTGCACACCAAAACAAATATGAAAAATCCTCACTGGGAGACACAAGAAAACATCAAAATAACAACATCAATTGCATTTG
This sequence comes from Picea engelmannii, assembly GCA_009831015.1. Classification (NCBI taxonomy): domain Eukaryota; kingdom Viridiplantae; phylum Streptophyta; class Pinopsida; order Pinales; family Pinaceae; genus Picea; species Picea engelmannii. The sequence continues at coordinate 22,180 of ML819140.1, read as the reverse complement.
TAATTAGATTCTCAAGTACTTGAGTCCGACATACATTCATCTGGGTGTTGAAGAAATATTACAAAGACACACTGCAAAATTCATACTGGGAGATGCAAGAAAACATCAAAATAACAACATTGATTGCATTTGTAATTAGATTTTGAAGTACTTAAGTCCAATGAACATTCATCTGGGTGTTGAACAAATGTTATAGATACATTTTTTTTCTTGTTTTTTTTTTCTTCAACCGATATGCAATATTGCATTGTCCTCATTTAAGGTAAATTTGTTGTGTATCCTAAAGTTGCGCATCATGTAGACACTGCTTGCCTTTTTTTGTAGGTATGCTTCATACGACAATTCTACTAACCTAGGAAGCACATATTGTAACAAAGGTTACCTAATTGTACAATGCATGGTTATGTTTCCCATGGTTTGGATGGCATCATTGAGGCAATGTCCATATATACATGGTCATTTTTCATTGAATCGCAGACAATCAATCGTATCATCACTTATCAAAGTGGAAGCATAATTAGGAGAGTTGCATTTCGCATATACAAGATCAAAGGGGGTCGAGTATGCATTTGTTGCAACCAAAACACATTCAACCTGGAAACACGAGCATAGGAATTAATACACTGAACAATATAATACACAATTTCACCCCCCCCCCAAAAAAAAATAAAAATAAATAAATAAATAAAACAAGCCACATAAATTTGGTGAAGGTTATTTGTATGAGCAAAGTGAGGATGATTCTATAGATGTATACACACAATAGTTGTAGAGCTAGTTAATTTCTTAAGATCTTGTACTATGTCTGCTTGCAACTCTATTACAAATGTTTCTTGGGTTGTGTGAAAGATCATTTTTCTAACATCCCTTTTCTTTGTTATATTTTGAAAAGCATAAGTGGAAATTTACCATTATGCAATTGTTGTTCCATTGAGAAAAACAAATTTGAATAGGCATCGAACAATTGCAACTGCAACATGGAACAGTGCAATATTTGTGTAACTTACCTGAGATACATGCACATGCGAAAGTAAAGGACAAAAATGGATATGGAGAATGGTACCATTGCCTTGTCATTGTCCGAATCTCCATATTTTATATGGAGAATGTTTTGTGATCCAAGTTTTCTCACCAGTGTGAAAGTTGCGCCAATGTTTATGATTGGTTAAATATCATTGCTTTGTGCAAGTTGGTTGATAGTTGTGTTCAGGATGAAACGGTATTCTGAACAAACATCGGGAATTTTTTCCACAATACTTGTTTCATTGAGAAAAATAATCTGATCACAATGACCATGGTCATATACTGTTTTGGGAAAGATATTAAAATTTGTAATGGATATCCCATTACCCAATAATATCATTTTTGGATGTTTCTAGACAAGTTGTGTAGGAATAGTTAATGTGACTGTCATCATAGTCTCCTTGTCTATCATGTTAGCATGCATAATGGATCTAGTTTTGTTTTCCTTGTCCAAGTAGGTTCTATAGAAAACCATTATGTCCCCGATGAACACTTGTCCTATTCAATCCCTCTATTGATAGTAATTTGGGTGGTACAAGTCTAGACCCGGTGACAATTTTTGAACAGGAAAACTAAAGTGAATGGTAGTGTGCATTATTTTTTTGTATTTTTTTTCCTGGCATAAATCTACAAGTAGACACATAGCTTCGATGAACTATGGATCCATAGTTTTTCAACCACACCCCTTAGTCTATGGAACCTTTGTTATCTTCAACATCTCGCTTGTACTGGTTGATACTTCTTTTGAATTGCAAACTATGTATTGCAGATGACATCATCATATTCACCATGCCATAGATGAATAAATAGCTGAGGATATTTGTTTGGTAAACATACTAGAAACAAAATGTATGCATCTTTACCTTTGGCCTTGTTGGTTTGATGATGTCTTGGATGACTGACTGCTCATGGCCATGTCACTAGTCCAACGTTTTATGATGCAAACATGTGTAGATGAAAATCAGAAGGACTAAACAAGCATATGCCTTGTATATTGTCCATAATAGTTCTTAACGTCACATGCAAGGTGGAAGGAGATGGAATACGAAATAGGGTGTCAAGGGATACTCAGGAAACATGAGGACCCGAGGGTCAAATTGTATGCCTCTGATTTTTTGACTGGAAAAATGTGTAACAGTAAATAGGGCATGATGGCGGGGCACGACAACTAATCTGTATATCACGGAACCTCGGGAGCAAGGGGAGAAATCTTGAACCCACCATCCCAACACCCACAGTCAACAAAGTGGGTAAGTATGGAATAAGGTAGAAGCGTGACTAGAAATGTGAACCTGTGAGTCCGCCAACCCACACACCAAGTCATTTTCGGAAATACCACTAAGCAGAGAAATTAGAAAGAAAAAGGGATAATAGAACATGGAAAGAGTAGAAATGGGGAGGGCACAAAGGCCCATTGCTACCAAGTCATCATTTTCTAGTCTAATATTATATGCCCCCACCCGCTTTGTATATTTAATTTACTAGCATAGTTGGTATACCTTTTTGAAGATTGTAGGACATAACCCTCTACTGTTGCATAGAAGAATTCATATTCCTGTCCAACAAACCTGTTTCTTTAAATGTAGAAATGCCGAATAAAATGGACATGAAGGCAAGTTAGTATGAAGAAAGACATGTAGAAGAAAGAAAAATAGTTCTATTTATTTCAATGTAACAACAAACAAAATACAATTCACATGAGAATAAGCAGAAAGATATGTAGTATATACATACAGGAAAAAGAAAAAGGTGCAAAGAAGAAGAACAAGCACAACAAATACACAGACATTAAATGAAATACTGAACACTTGTAACGAATCACCTCGTTACGACAACCATTTTAGTGACAGGTGCAATTTTTTTTTTATTTTTTTTTTTTGGTTTTTAGAAGTGTGTGTGTGTGTGCGTATGTACAAGGAAACAACCACAGCCTACTCGACTCTGAGTCACCACCCGACGACGAATACGACGCAACTAGGATGAACATAAGAATATGACCAGGACGCACGATACGTAACCATATGCATAAATGAAGATCACACGACAAGTAAAACTGACTGCTAAATACGACTGACCCCCTGCCCGTCCTACCCTACAAGGTTAGGATCTCCAAGACACATAATCAACGCTCAAGCCCAGGTTCCCATCGCTTTTAACCATTTAAGGTCTTAGGGCTGGCGACTATTCTGAGGAACATGGAGGTGTCTACATCCCACTCGACACAACACACCAAGAAACTAACTGAATACAAACAAGAACGATGTAAAAGAGAAGAACAAATACGCCCCTTTCGGATGGCGCGTGCTAAGAGGACTCTGACAACAACCCAAACCCAACATTATTTAAATGAACAACAACCCTCATTACAAACTCCGAGTAATTTAATGCTTATAAACCCGAACATTCCACTGAGTATGTCTCAACAATGTCAAGAGACTACATCAACATCACAACAAGATAACCATGCCATCTCCTTTCTAATTACAACAACATTGAAATAAATAATGGTCATACGCTTCAACTCTAATCTTGCCATCTTGTTTATAAGGTAGAAAAACACAATTTCCTAATTCAACAATATATTACCATTGCGAATCTATAACAATATTTCCCTGATATTGGTATGCCATAACCTTTTTCCTTCACCTAAATTAAAATTTTCATCATGTCTGAATATATCAATAAACCATCCTATTTAAAATGACAAGATATCATAATTACCCTATTTAAAATGACATTATTAAAACAGTGTTTTAAAAGGGGCCCTTTATAAAGATGGTTAGATAGCACATCTTGGTAATTACATCATAATTAAATACATCAATAAACAAGTAACTCCATATTAAAAATTTACAATACCCTCACATATTAAAAAGGGCAATAGGTAAGGTAACTATATTAAAATGACGACAATTTAGAAGGACATCCTTTCAAGATAATATAATAAGGTAAAATATCGAATACAAAACAAATATTAAATTCATGTTAAATACTTCAATAACCATGTTGCTACCATGTTTTAAAGAACTTTTAGCAAACCTATATAATGTAAATATCTGCATTCTATGCCTATAATTATAGAATATATACACTTCTGATTGGCATATTAACTTTGACATATATTTTAATAAGTTAATATGCATATGTTTATAGAATATATATATTTATAGGTTTTGTTGTAGAATATATACTCTTCAAGCTAGTCGACCAACTACAAAGGACTACCATAAAAATGACTTGCCTCGTAAATGAAAGATTAGCGAAACTATTGAGCACAAGAATTTCTTGTCCAAGTTACAATGATAGATTTTGGAACATATATACCTTACTAAATAAAAGGTAGACTGTTTATAATTGACCATGGAGGTTCGTCCATAAAAATCTTGAATACTAATGGGTATGAGATGAGAATCTCTAAATAACAGTCTTGAATTAATTAATTTTAACACTCTTAAATTTGAGAATCTCTTAATTTTAACAACCATTGAATATTAATTATGGTAATCTTGAAATATATAAAAATAATGGGTTGATGCATGTACGTTTCTGAATATTTAAGGAGTATGTCGGAAAACTAAAGGCAATCAAATGGCCAACCAAGCTCGGTTATGAACATAATTTAAGAAAGGAAAATTAAACAAGAGTTTCTCCAAATAGACGAGAGAAGTGAGATTTATCTGAACTAAAGGGGCATTAGCAATTGCTCTACTCCACCGCATAAAAGGCATCAGAACAGGTCATTAAATTCCATATCTACGGACTTACTCCACCAGCCATGTAGCCTTAATTCGGCGGCTGACAAACAGGCATTACCAGATGGAAAAATATCATGGACGAATTGAATTGGGCAGCTATCAAGGCAAGTATCCGAACAACACGCAACCATCAATTTGCAGCTACCCAACGACCAACGCTTGTAGGAGGTTCTTCCACGCACCGGAATTTAGGCAGATGTAGAGAATCTCTTCCCCAAGATCGCCCAGAATTTAAACACCAAAATTACAGACTTAAAGGCCCAACGGGGTGGGGTATCCTCCGCTAATATCAGAGTGGGTAACATGCCCAAGGCAGAGAGGTTTAACAAAAAAAATTTCAGCGAATCGTGGTCAGAACCGTGAGGATATCCTCCTCCAATCCGCCGAGAGACAAGCCACAAAAATTTGCAAAAGAGAAGGTGTCTAGTTCGTGTGGGTAACCTTCGCGCGCAGAGAAGTGCCAACCCCAAATACAGAGGATGAGGTGGACACATTCTGCGTGGGTATTTCCCACGATTTACACCAGTAACAAAACCACAAAGAAAACGAAAAGAGCAAGAGATGTGGGCGTTTTTCGTGCGGCACCAATCTCCCCAACCCGCCCAGAAAGTTCAATCCCAACGCAGACAAAGATAGCAACCAAAAACAGGGTTAAAAGGAAAAACATAGAGAAGTAGCAGTATGCAGAGGCATCCATTAACCCAAGAAACGCAGCGACCTTCAAAAACTCAGGAATTTACCTTAAAAACAAAACGCGGAGAAAATCACCGTAAAAAAAAAACGCAGGGATTTTAAACCCCAATTGGCAGAGAAGTTTTGGGCCATTGCCACACTGAGTGGATCAACACGCAGAAGAGATTTCAGAGTTCACGGGCGCGAGCCTGCGGGGTAACCTCCGGCAAGACAACACAAGATTTCAGAGAAAGAGAACACAACAGAACGAGAGAGAAGGTGTTGGCAGCGCAAGGGTATCCTCCTCCATTTCACCATGGATTTAGAAAAATATAATAATAAAAATTACACAACAGATCGCAGAAAAATATTTTAACAACAACGCAGAGATTAGAAACCGNNGCAAGACATCAGAACAATTTCACTAACCCTTTTTAAGCAATTTTTCCAGAATTAAATCATACCTTAGCCACTCGCCCGCTTCGGAGACGTCCCGCGCTCCGTTCCGTGTCTCGCGCTCCTTGCCGCTCCCGCTCGCTGACCGCAAAAGGCTCACCGGTACCTCCCAGCCAAACGCTAGGGGTACTATGCTTCCCCCTTAGACCCCCGAGCCGCAAAGGGGCCACACAAGAACCAGAGATAGACTAACGTCTCAGCTCGCCTCCATGGCTGAGCTACCACTCCCACACAGCTGAGATATGCCCAACTCCTCACAAGAAAATCCGTCAAACCACAATTCGGCAGCGTAACGTTATGTTAACCGTTCATCCCCTTTTTCCTTCCATTCCCTCTCTTTTATAGGAAAATGAGACCCACCTACTTTCCTGATTATTAATTAATTAATTTTTAATGACAAAACCTCTTAAACAATCTCTGCCGTCCAAGTGTCACTCATCCCTAGGGTTCTCCAATAATTAATTTTGGTTTAATAATTAAAAGTCTAAATTCCCTCACACCCCCAAAATCGCTCCTTAAATTTCTCCTAGGGTTCCTAGATCCCCTCTCATGCTTTTATTCACTTTCCTAAAATGAAGTTTCTGAAATATAGTAATTCCTTAAATGTTGATTCCCTTTTTGCTTTTTACCCTATGTCTCCTACTTTCCAAATTTTTTTAAGTTTCCTAATTCCAAGTTTCCTTATTTTTATTTTTATTTTATTTTATTTTATTTTTATTTTTTTCTTTTTTCTTCCTCTCTTTCCATTATTTATTATTATTATTTTTTTTTTGTTAAAACCCCCAAATGATAAATGCGCTCAATATTCTTTTCAATATATAAACAAATATTTTTATCATTATTATTATTTTTTTTGAAATCCTAAATTTTATACTCCCCTATTTAATACTTTTTTTTATTTCCCCTTTGTAATTTAAACGCCATGGGTTTCACTTAAATTTACCCCCTCATTACTTTTCCCCCTTTACTTTTTAGAAGACTTTAATTAACTCCTAGGTGGGTTTTAGTTTATGCCCTAGGTTTATTTTTTTTGGAGGATCTTTTCTTAGGGCTGGTCAAATTTATCTTAGATATGTGTTAATCTAGGTTTGACTGAACAGGGCGACAATTTAATTAGGGGAGGCATTGTAAGAATTTATCAGGCGCTACGGTCTCAGGGTCATCTAGGTTGTCTCATCATTATCCTCAAAGAGACGTGCCCTTCAGGACGCACTACGTGCTCCAAGGGTGCCACTCGCCTTGGTTGCTTCTGTCGCGCGACGTGCCCTTCAGGACGCACCCTGTGCTCCAAGGGTGCCACTCGCTGACTTGTAATTCTTTGCGCGACGTGCCCTTCAGGATGCACCACGTGCTCCAAGGGTGCCACTCGCTGGCTTGACGGATTGGTAGACTCTATAACCCATGGAGTCAACATTCCACCAGGTGAATCTTGTGGGAGACTAAGGGCTCTAAGGAATAAGGCCCCCACCTTATTTCGCGCCCCTTAGAATCATCATGAGCAACTGTCGCAGTCTGCCCTCACGGCATCGTGGATCCTCTCGAACTAGGTAATCGTTAACCTACAGTTCGAGCCACTGCGGGATTACTAGTAGGCTGTGGCAGCGCTGTTGTCCACACCTCTCCCTCGATCTCTCTGGAACTCGTGTGTGGCCCCTTTACTCCATATGTGAGTCTGGTCGGCAAGCTATCGTCAGCCTGCATCGTCAACCATCATGTCAGATCATGTCGACAATATATCATAAAATCAAAAGCATATCATCAAAACAAAACAATATCATCGTAAATGAAACAACTCAATTAGCCCACTCCCTGACTCAATCCGGAGTCCAAGGGAGTTCCACCGATGCCTCTGCATCCTCCAGGTCCGAAACCCTGCACACTCAAAGAAACCGAATCAGCAGCACTTGTCTACATCAACGTAGTAAAACATTCTGTCATATAACGTAACACATCATAATGAAGGAAAAAGTTTTATCATCATAAAAATCCAGATCACTTGCGAGCAAGTGTCCTCAAAGAATAAGTTTTGTAAGTGCGCCAGAGCGGGATGTTACAACACTAAAATATGAAATAAGAGTACAAGTATCCACCTCTGTAACTCCTCGTCTACATTCGCGCCAAAGAGTCCATTTTCCTCTCTAGTCATTCTGTTTGTTTAAATGTAGCAATGCAGGAAAAAATACAACAGACATGAAGGAAGTTAGTATGCAAGAATACATGTAATAAAGATAAGTTATTATGTAGGAAGGTACACAACATCTACATACAATAAACTAGGCGAACACATACACGGACTATAAATCACTAGTACATATGACCAAATTTGCAACAGTTTTTCATTGTTATTTCCACACTTATCCATCACAATTTCCACGGAAGACAAGACTTTTTTCCGTCACTATATCCATGAACCAGGTGTTCGTGGAAACAATGACGAAATTATCTCTCCACGTGTCATCGCAATGTAAAAATAATTGTGGAAAGTTGCGACGCAAAAGCGTGGAAATAACGATGAAAATTTATGCCAAGAAAAAAACTTACGATGCATATGTTGTATGTGTGATGAAAAAACATGGCAAATTGTGACAAAAAAGCATGGCCATAGCGATGGAAATTTATGCCAAGAAAAAAACTTATGACGTAGATGTTGTATGTGAGACGCAAAACCATGGAAAATTGCGACGGAAAAGTGTGGCAATAGCGACGAAAAATTATTCCAAGACCAAACTTATGACGTAGATGTTGTATGTGCGATGAAAAGCCATGGAAAATTGTGATGAACTTTTGTCTCTATTGCCACGGTTGTTCAAAATAAAAATTGGCTTCCAACGAACTATCGTCGATATTGCGATGCATCCTTTAAGTTTAAAAAAAAAAAATACACGAGGTATGGTATTACCATATTGTATACCATATTACAATGTAATATGGTAATTCCATATTACAATGTAATATGGGATTACCATATTACATTGTAATATGGTAATCCCATATTACATTGTAATATGGTAATGCCATATTACATTGTAATATGGTAATGCCATATTACAATGTCTCTACTTTATCAAGAAGATGCAAGAAGTTCTTTTTAAAAACAACTTAGGATAGTGATTTGTCCTAAGTGGGATGGTGACCTTGGAATTCAACAATATAGGAAGTAATTGATTGATGACAAGTGTAGCAGGTGTGCAGGTCCACAAGTGTAGCAAGTGTGCAGGTCCACAGGTGTAGTCGACATTTCTATTGAAAGATGGATGTTAGAGAAAATGTGTAGATATTTTAGATTGAACAAGATTATAGTATATATATATATATCCCCTACAAATAATCAAGGCACTAATAAACCAAATATTGGAAGCATGTGTTATCATGAAGTTGGATTAGAAGTAAGGATACCAATATGACAATATACACAAAGAATAATTTGGAATATTACTTTCAAAAAAAATACATGGATCCCAATGAATATGCTCACCTCAAATCCTCCACCTATGACTTTCTCATATTTTATTGTACTCACTTTAACTTGAAATTTTATCCCTAAAAGTGGAACAATTAAGAAAATTGATCAATGGGAAAATATGCGAACTTCGTTAAAAAGAAAAATCCACGAACATGTGTAGGTATAAGCAACCTTGTAGGAATCTCAATCAAGTTACGAAAAGAGACATGATAAGCATTGAACAACACATACCTCCTAAGTTATATCAAGTGTGGTTGCACCCACCAAAGAAAGGTTTAAAATGATATTTTAGGATTTTGGATAAGAATGAATAAAATCTATTTGCTTGGATTGGTCACCATATATGGGAAAATATTCCAATGTATATGTGGATCATTTGAAGTTG
>ML819138.1:100852-155203 GCA_009831015.1 Picea engelmannii | reverse complement strand
ACTCCTTGAGGCTGGATGTCACATTTTCAAGCCCTACGTCACCCTTCTAGGGCACGACGTCACCCTTTTTAGGGTTTTCTTTTATGTATTTTTCATTTTGGCATATTGTAGAGGAAAATGAAGGGGTAGACCCTCTTCTAATTTGTTGTTGAAAAAATTATTTGGATTAATTGGTTAAGGTGGCCTCATAAAAATATGATACCTTCTCATTTCATTTTCTCAACATTACAACTCACCATTTGTGAGAAAAGTCTAAAATTTTCTCCCTCTTGGGATAACTTGTTCTTCTACACTAATGCGCTATGCTTGGAGGATTAAGTTGTGGATACTTTGTTGATTTTTGAAGAATAATTTATGCAATTAGGGTTTTGTCTCTTGGTTTCTTGGCTAAAGTAAGTTATTTTTTTGCAATTTATCTTTATGGTGTTATGTTCATGGTGAATCTTGCTACTTTATGCTAGACATATTGCTTTGTAAAACCTTAAGAGAGGAGCATAAGTTATTCCTACTCTCACAAGATCATTCTTGTTCAAAATTGGTGAAGTTTCCTTGCTACGGTTAACATCCTAAAGCCCCAAAGTGATAACACTTTAGGATTTTAGCCCTAGAAACTTGATTTTGTCCTAGTTGAAGTATTAAGAAAGGAGAAAAGGTTGCTATATCCAAAAAGTGATTTCACTCTAGCAATCCTTCTCCTTAAGGTTTAAAACGTAAGGCCCTAATGTGCTGGCACCTTAGAGTTTAATCCCTACCTCTTAATCTCTACTAGTTCAATCTTCAAGCATTGTTGTATTTGTTGTTATAACGACTCCAAAGCCCTGAAAGACACTAATTTTACATCTCTCTTGTGGTGAAATTGATCAACAAACACTCTCTTTCAATTCTCTCAAGCTCTCTACTAACGTTGCTAACACTAACACTCACTGAATTGCTATTAAATTTGTTGTTGCAAAAGTTTGCTACAACCATTTGATACCACTCATATTTGTTGCACACACTCTTGTAAAGGTGGCTTAACTTGTTCAAAAAGTGCATCTAACAATTGGATATTAATCTAGTTAATTTATGCTAAGTTTTCCTTGTCAATTGTTGCATTTTTGAAGCATAATTGTTGTTGTTGTTATAATTTATTCATTGTTTTTGTACTACTGTTCATTACTGCAAATTCATAACAACCATAATACCTTTCATTTTCTAGTGTCTTGAAGAGGTATTTCTTGCATGTTTGAACTTAGAAATCATTACATATATGCTATAAAGTGTTTTTGTTCCGGTCAGGGACTCAATCAACTTCATATCTCCTTGACCATCGTGACCTAGACTAATCTTTAGGTGATCAAGAGAGGGGGTGGTAGGCTTGACTACTTTACTTGTTACTTTGATCCCTTGAGGTCACCGGGGAAGCCTCCCCTGTGGTGGACCTCCTCCATCACTAAAACGAGGGAATTTGTTTCTAAGGTGATAGTGGTAGGATTTTCCATAGTTACATAAGATTTAGGGTATGGATAGAATAGATTTTCCCTTCCCTATCAGCTAAAACCAATTTCACATCTTAATACACATAGTAATAACGTAAGTAATCAAAATGGTGGGGACTAGTCCAAGGAAAAGTTTAAGGGAAATCCTTTGGACTCGTGGTTCGTCCCCACTACATTCGTTCAAGTCCCCTATTGAAATAAAAATATTCTAATCCCCATTCAATCCCTATTGTGCGGTCCTTGAACCTCTTCCTCTTCCTCTTCCACACACTCTCGTACTGCAATGCGATCCCTCTTAGATATTGCGACGAGCCCTATATATTTCAATAAATATGTTGGTGATGGATTGAATTGCCTTGATTTTTCTCTTTATTAGTCCTTATTAATCTATAGTTTATCATTTCCTTGAATCTAATTGTAGAGATGTTTTTCTCCCACTAGCTCTAAATCATTTTTAAGCGAATACGGAAATCATTAGAAAGGTGCATTTGTAAAAAGTGGATAGGAGGGAGGAATATTGGAATTCTACATGAAGATAGAATATCACCATATAGTTAAATTGACTTTCAAACTATATTTTTCGACGTAGACCATTCTATATAATGGTCTTTTCCATTATAAGGGGGTTCCAAAATCTTAACATGCTTGGCTATGTTTTGAAATTCGACTCATATATAATTTTTTACCTTTGAATTCCCTTATTTTTAGGGAGAATCGACGTACTTCCGAAGTTCAATTAATTGGATTTTGGCATGAAATGAATTGGCATTAGAAGCTTTAGTAGCAAAGACAAAAATAACAGATCCAGTTGGAGGAAACCATCACTCATGGGAGATAGAGGATTAGAGAAACCATCACTCATGTGGGAGAGAGGATTAGAGAAACCATCACTCACATAGAGAGAGGGACAGTGTTGTAGCCAAGGCCATGACCTGTGCACCCCTATGGGTTGCGACCAACCCATGGACCGTGTATCCCACAATCCATTCTATTCATAACTTGTTGCTAGTTTTGAACATACTCCATTCAATTTATTAAATCGAAATCACTACATACAATATAATAAGGTTGTATTTAACAAAGTATGATTTGAAACAATGAGGTACTGAGTGTGGATGCAATTTAGAAAATAACAATGTAACTAATATTAATGTAGGATGTCGATTGGAGTTGTCCTTGGAAGACCACTGGTACTAATAAATGCAAAAATGTCATCAAGGACACTAAAATAGAGATAGTGAATGGTAGCCACCATATCATATGTGGCAACTAAGAAAATAGTCCCAATTGTACAATTACATCTAATTTTAAGACTTTCAAACTTGCTTGTACACTTACAACCATTTCTATTGATCTCCTTTGATCTAGCCAACATTAGGTCGATTTAAACTGATATTGAATGATATATCCAAATGTCCATTGATATCTATGATACATTTCCAAGGGAATTAGCATGGAAAAGGAGTGTATCAATGTAGAATTCTAGAGAGGAGAGAGTGATAAGGGAGACAGTGCACTAAGGGAGGAGAGCACACTAGGGAGGAGTGCATTATAGGAGAGAGTGTGCTACGAATGGGATGTGAAACAATGAAAACAATTCTAACTTATAGAGTTGTGTAATTATAATGTGAGAGGAACAATAATGAGAGAGGAAAAATGAATGGGAGAATAAATTGCTAAACAAAAATAGGAGAGGAAATTGCTAACAAGAATGGGAGAGAAAAAATGAATGGAAGATGAAATTGTTAAACACGAATGGGAGAGGAAATTGCTAACAAGAACGAAATAAGAAATTGCTAAACATAAATGAGAGAGGAAATTGATAAAAAAGAATAAGAGAGGAAAAATGAATAGGAGAGGAATTTAATTGGTAAACAAGAATGAAAAAGGAAAAATGAATGGAAGAGGAAATTGCTAAACAATAATGGATAGGAAATTGTTAAATAGGAATGGGAGAAGAAATTGCTAACAAGAATAAAATGGGAAATCACTAAACAAGAATGAGAGGGGAAATTGCTAAAAATGAATAGGAGAAGAAATGATTATGGTAGAGGAAATCGTTAGAATATTTAGACACTTAGGAGTTAGTTACAATCAACTGGGTCTAATGTGTTTTTAGGTAAAGTATGTTTCCTTAGTATGCATTAATATGCATTTGTAGTTATCTAATCTCACAATCATGATATGTTCTAGACACAAAGTGGTCTGATAGTTAATCTTCTACTCAATACTAATAAATATACTAATCTATGGCTTAAAAATCGACTAGTCCATGATCTTTACTTAAATAGGACATAGGGTGATTTGTTGACAATCGATTGTAAGAAATTCATATGTAAAAAAAATTCCTTTTGCATTAATATATTGCCTCAAGTGGCCACATTGGTTGGGGTTATGTATTTTTTCCATCTTTGAGGGTTTTAACCATGTAATACATCAATGTACTAATATTTTATCTATTTGTGTGAGAAATTTCTTAAGGTGTTCATCCTATGTGGAAATACCCTATTTATCGAACATGGTATTACAACATTACAGTCTAAAAGTGAAGGTGCATTTTTGTTGGATATTTCGAAGATGTAAAAGGACATAGACTTCTTCAACCTCATTCCAATGAAATTATTATTAGGAGAGATGTTAATTTTGATGAAGGACTTGGCATGCGATCCTAATTCGACATTTGTGTGATATTCAAATTGCAATTCATCTTCTACATCTATGCCATCTTCTATCCCAACTTTTTTGTTAGTGATCCTATTATAAATTCTTCTTTAGGTGATGACAACATGGATGCAAATCCACCTCTGTCTGCTCAAATTCCTCCAATTGGGTCCGCTGAACATGAACCTGCACCAACACCACTGCTTCTTAGATGGGTCCATACAACACAACAAGCAATTGATGATCTTGTTGGTGCTCCTATCATTCAACATCATATGCATTCACAATTCCAGTGAGCCTCCTCTCTTTTGGATGAAGTTTCAGAGACTCACGATCTAGAAACATTTGCAGAAGCTTATGGAGATATATATTGGGACACAACAATGAATGAAGATTATAATGGTGAATTATTCTTGGGATCTTGTATCTCTTCTGAAAGGAAGAGAACTTGTCAAATGTAAATGGGTGTATAGGACTAAGTATGCATCGAATGGAAGTGTTGAAAGACATAAAGCTTGGTTAGTTTCCAAAGGATTTTCTTAAGTTGAAGCGATTGCTGATAATGAAACCTTTGTACCTGTAACCAAAATGAATTCCATTTTCCTTGTTCTATCTCTTGCCGCCTCACATAAATGGGAGGTTCATCGTATGGATGTTAAATCCACCTTTTTGCATGGGGATTTGCAAGAAGAAATTTACATGGAACAACCTCCTGGCTATGTTGAGAATGACTCCAACCTTGTTGTTCACCTTAAGAAATCTCTCTATGATATTAAGCAAGCTCCTCATGCTTGGTATGCTAAAATGGATTTATTTCTTCTTTACATTGGCTTTTCTAGATGTCATTCAGACCCTGATGTCTACACCAAAAAAATAGGTAACCATATCATAATACTTGTTCTTTATTTTGATGACTTTATTGTCATTGGTGGTGATCCCAAATTTAAATCATGTGAAATGTAGCATTAGGAAGAAATTTAAAATGAAAGACTTAGGACATTTGCATTATTTCCTTAGCCTTCAAGTATTGCAAACCAAAGAACTAATTTCCCTTTGCTAGTCTACGTATGCATGCGATCTTCTTCACCACTTTCACATAGAATATTTTAAACCAACCTCATCTCCCTTCTAGTTTGGAGTTAAAATTGTTGCCACTTGTTCTATGCTTGAAGTAGATGCCACTTTGTACCATTAGTCAGTTGGTATCCTTTTGTATTTGACTCATACCCATCCTAATGTTTCCTTTGTTGTTGGTCTTGTTGCTCAGTATATGAAAACACCCCATGAGAGCCATTGGAAATAAACAAAAATGATACTTCAATATATCTGAGGTACAATTCAATTTGGGATACATTACAACACATGGGGGACTCCTTTGTCGGTTGGTGTTAACAAAGATCTCCCTCCTACGGATAGGTGGGTTCTCCCTTGGATCTACCTTTGATCCAAGACATATAACCGATATATAATATTATTTTCTTGGATCTAATCAGATTATTTTCATTTTACATTAGATGGAAGCGAGACGTACCTTATTAACTAAAAATTGTCCTTATGTGTTCGGCTAACACAACTCCATAGATACAACTTTGATTCCTATGATCCACATTCTGCACACAAGCGACAAACGAATACCAATCTACGAATCCTTTTAAGTGTTAAATAAACTTGAATCCAATCAGATCTACTTTATTCAATAATGAACCACAAATCATGTAATCGAAAATAAAATCATTGAAGGGGAACAATAACATTAATCTATTTGATAAAACAAAGAACCTTACATCAATATTGAATACTTTAAGCGTTGTGTTGCAGTTCTCCTTGGTCCTTTCCTTCACCCTCACTCTCTTGGAATTCCAACAACGTAAATTTACTCTCAATTCTTCCTTATTTTTTCTAAGAAAACCTCCATGCATAAACAACCCACCAAATATTTCCTCCTTGTGAAGAGATAATGCACCATATTTGAGGTTCTAGAGATTACTTAGGGCATGCATTGATGAAATACTAGTGATGTACCACCTAGTCTTGGTTAACTAGCCATTCAATCCATAGTTGTCTAGATATTCTCAAGTGGAGTGAATTACTCTTATCCACATGTGAGGCACACTCTTGGTGATGATTCCAAGGAAGGCATCTTGTCTTGTTGATAATTCCAATGTATGCAAGAAAGACTAGACTTCACTTAGTGTAACTTAAGCATGACTCAAGAAGAGGTGCGCCTTTGTTTAAGGGAAGAATATTCTCACTCACGTGAGCTTTGTAGTCACGAGATAGGAATTTTCTCCTAAAATCAAGGAATGAAGCACTCTTCCTCCTAGTAAATAGGAATTTACCTAATGGTGGTTTATGGGCCCATGGTTTTGGAAACCCATGGTATTTTCCATGGTATTACATGGTAGGTATTTTTCCATGGTTTTGGAAACCCATGGTATTTTCCCATGGTACTACATAGTAGGTATTTTCCTATGGTTTTGGAAACTCTTGTTAGGTACATGTGTATGTATACTCTAGTAGCCCTTTTGATAATATCCTCTATGTGCCCATAGAGTGGAAAATACAATTATAATAGATGCCCCCTAATGTGCGAGGTTAGTAGAGGGACAAATGGATGAAACATATTACAATAATTCTAAATGTGAGTTGGTGTAAGGAAATATATGAAGAGAAATGAACCGATGAGTATGTGCAACTAAACATCAACCAAACATATATAGATCATTCTCGATGTAGGAATACCCATTTGCGGTACATAAATAAAGCATGGTCGCCACCATAATACACTGCGGATCCATGTAATGAAATGAAAGATCATGGCCACATAAAATACATAGTGGATCCATGTCAAAAGGAATCATAGCCACGAGAAAATACAATGTGGATCTATGTCATAGTGAATGTCAGGAAGATGTTGATCACTAATGATGATGCTCCCATAGTCTTCAAAGTACTTACACAGAAATGACATATGCCATCGCATTTTGGGAGGGGTATTAGGAATGAGTGACATGCCCCCAGGTCCAAGGTCTTTGTCTCAACCTTGATGGTACAATTCTATGTCACGTGAATAAATGAGTTGATTTCAAGCATGGTAGAAATCGTTTGATTATCGGTCATTGAGGTATACCGTTAACAGACACAAGGGGACCCATCAATGATGTAAATGAACCCCAAGTTACCTAGTACAATATAGAAAGTGTGAATAGATTATCAAATATCAAACACTTGTAGAATCAATTTATCGGGGTCAATGAGGTAAACCCACCGTCAATTGCGCGGAAGCCTACTACTGAGGACCACAAACTTCAAGGTACTAACTAGTTCCTAGATCTCATTCCTAGATGATGTGCTAAAGTTGACATGAAGAGATTTGTCGTAGGAGGGACTTAATGTATCCCCCATCAATCGAAACAAAACATACATCGAGAGATGATGTGAAACGATAGAATCACTAAGTACAATTGACGTGAGGATGAGCGACATGGATGTCAACAAGATAGTAGATGGTCAACTTAGGTTTAAATTCACTTGAACATATAACATGACACAATGAGGACCTGACAACATAAACTCAAGAGTGTTGATAATGCAGTGTGACAAGGCATGAGGCGATTGAAGCACTCTCTGTAGGGACTGGAAAGATAACCAATCAGAGGAGTATATGACATGCTGATGGTACGACTCCTAGGAAAGCTATAACCAAATTGTAAGAGAATGATACAAACGGGTGCTATGCTCAAGGGAGACATGATTAACAACTTTCATTTTGAGAATATAGATTAACGGTAACAAAACCCCTTCACCTTTTTAATTTTTTTGGTTTTTGTCTCCTTCATAGTTTTACAAGTGTGAAAGAGAGATAAAAGTGTGCTTGATAGCGTCTTTTTCGTTCAGTTTTTACGAGTTCGAAAATGAGTTAAAGTATACTCGTGAGGTGTCTTTTTCATGTTTGGGTGAGCACGAAGAAAAGTTAAAAGTAAGTTCGTTTAGAGAGACCGAGTGGATAAACAACATGCATTGAAGGTCCAAGTGTGTGGAACCAACCTAGGAATAATGGATGCAACATGGTGTTTGGAAAGTAAGGTCCATTCATAACAATGATTCTCTCCATAGGTAGTAAGGGTCACAAAATGGAGTTAAGAGAATGTAGACGACCATAGGTCAAGTGTGGTTGTAAATGGTAGTAATCAAGAGTCAAGCAAACAACAATGCAATAGTAGACATCAATACATAGGTAGCAAAGGATTCTACAACCGTCAAGTAACACAAAAATGTGGGAACCACCTTGGGATATGGCCAAAACAAATGTGAACAAAGGAATGAGGCTCAATTTTGAATCATGAAAGGTCTATAGGAGGGTTCCTGGGCCTACATGAAATCAAAGCATGGGCACAAGATGTAAATCAGGGTGCTAGATCACCCATAGAGGGTAGGCATTATCGTGCAAGTTACGATGTGAAAAAAAGAGAATGGTTGATTGTCGCAACTTGACAGGATTGAACCTAAGGCTTTGTGATGGAAACATGGATGGTTAGTAATGCAAGATGGTGTTTTAGGGAAAACCTATCGCTATATGCTAGTTTGAAACACGTACCTCAAGTTCAATGGATGTTTCCATAAAAATTCCAAACAAAATGTCCATGAGTCGTGTAAGACACATCCAAAAATGCTAGACTCAAGGTTAAAATGAAAGATTTTTTTTTGGAGTTTTCGATTATATATGGGTTTTTTTGTTTTTTGTTTTTTGGGATATGTAATGAAAGACTCTTATATGTGTGTGTGTGTGTGTGTGTGTGTGTTTTATCTTGGCTTGTACTTGTGGTTTCCAAAAAAAGTAAATGTATGTGAACATGTATGCTTTTAGCTTTTGCTGAGATGCTTGATGTTGATGTGACAAGTGCCAATCCAACACATGGTTAGCCAATGAATCAACCAACGTATTGGACCCTCTTTGGATGTGTTGGTAATCAATATAATCAAAGTACCTTTTAGGATGAGGAACCCTCAAATAATTTCGAAGTAAGACATGGAAATAGACAAGGTAAGCATGATTCATCTGTGATACCATGAGTTGGGAATCTAACCGGAAAAATATCCTGTGAATGTCAAGAGCCAAGGATTCATATAGGAGTTTTATGACTCCACTATAATTTGCGATGTTGTTGGTGGAAGAACCAACGAAAGTTCCCTTAGAACTCACCAATTCGACGACGATGGGTGAAAAAATCACCCAGACAGTGGAAGCAATGTTTCATATACAACGATTGGCACCGTTTGTGAATCCTACATAAACTGAGGAAGATGATGACATATGAAAATAACGCATGAAGCAGGATAATAATTTCACCGAGACAAATGAGACACCTAAAATAAATAACATACCACACCAA
The DNA here is from genome assembly GCA_009831015.1 of Picea engelmannii. Lineage (NCBI taxonomy): Eukaryota > Viridiplantae > Streptophyta > Pinopsida > Pinales > Pinaceae > Picea > Picea engelmannii. Next base: position 145,671 of record ML819138.1, on the reverse strand, counting down.
AACTAAAATACACAAAGTACAAAGCATCATGGGGACAAGTAGCCTATGCATAACACTTTTTTAGGTAGAGACCGTTGCAGGACTTCGAGAGAGAGCTCCCATCATGATTGACTAACTCATAAACCCCTTAGTACAAGACACATTTAACTATGTAAGGACTCAGGGGGTTTAAACTTACCGACACCTAGAGTATTGTGGTCTTGATTTTAGACCAAAACCAAGTCACCTTTTGCAAAGGCCCAAGGTCAAACAAATTTATCATATTGAGATTTGACCCATTTTTTTATGGGTTTCATTAGCTAGCACAACATTGCGACGACGTTCATATAATTGGACCAAATATAGAAGGCATTCTTCCTGGACAGAAGTTTCGAGTAGGAGTTCTACAACTAGCTTGAACGACGAGATCTCACATTCAATTGGTAGGACCGCCTCCACTCCATAGACAAGTTTGAATGATGTGAACCCGGTGACAGTCTTAGTTGAGGTTTGGTATGCCCATAATTCTGAAAAAATCATAAGGTGCTAGGTGGACTTGCGGTTCCCAACCATCCTTTGTATCATGGTTTTTAGAACGCAGTTAATGGCCTCAACTTAACCATTCAACTGAGGGTAGTAAGGGATCGAGTTCTCATGGCGAAAAACCAACTTCACAGATAGCTCAATCATATTCTTATTGAGGAAGTAGGATCCATGTTCTGTTATGATAGTGCGAGGCACACCAAACCATACGATGTTTTGGTTGAAGATGAATAAAGAGACTATAGTGCTATCATTGGAGAAGGTAGGAAAAACCTTTTTCCACTTGGTGAAGTAGTCCAAAACCACAATGATGTAACCATGGCCATTAGTCGAGGTAGGCTTACACATCATGAAATCAATTCCCCACTTGGAAAAGGGGTCGACGACAACCATAGGATGTAGGGGACCAGGATAGGCGCCCATTTTATGAGTGAAGATTTGGCAAGGGTGACACTTTTGGATCACATGCATAGAATCTTTGAGGGTTGTGAGACAAAAGTATCCTGTGTGCAAACTGTTTTGAGAAGTGGCCAGACCAAAAATATGATTGCCACATGCTCCCACATGGAAATCATTTAGAAATTTCTTTGCTTCCTTGCGGACAAGACGACGATGTATAACTAAGTCTATCTCTTGATGATAAAGGCTGTTATTGAGAAGGAGCTATTGTTTGGGTTGATGGAAGATGCGTTTTCGTTCGTGGTGGGAGAGTTGGGAGTGAAAATGGTGGGTCTAAATATATAACACTACATATCTGTACCAAGGATCAGACGAGATGATGAGAAATAATGATTCATTTGGAAAATAATCATTAACCACAAGTTTTTTATCAACTCTGGGAAGTTTGGACATTAACTCAGTGAAAACCAAAGACTTCTTAGATTTGGCCGAAGAAAACTCTAGGTCAAGCTCTTGTAATATAACAATCTATTTGGATTATTTCCCCCCAATTATTTGACGGGTCAATATATGTTGCAACGAGTTGGATTTTGATATGACAATGGTCTTTCACAAGATGATGGAATGTTGCAATCTTTGGACAACATGCACAACTGCTAAGGCCAAAGTTTCAACATGTGAATATCAAAGTTTGGGGCCTATGATATCTTTACTCAAATAATATATCACATGTTCAATTTGTGCATTGTCCTCTTGGCAAGCACCATATCAACGGTGGAGTCGAATGATGCAAGATAGAGCAAAAATTCCCCATTGTAGTTAGGAGGGCTCAAAATGGGGGTCAACATCAAATCCTTTTTCAAGGCACAAAAGAGGGCTGGGGTTGGTCTTCCCACACAAAAGGCACACATTTTTTTTAAATAAGTGCATAAAACTTTTTGTGATCGCGGCGTAATCAACAATAAATCGACGCAATAAGTTTTCCTTCCCTTGCAAACTTTGGAGTTGGGTGACACTATGGGGGGGAGGCAATTGGAAAATCACCTCGATATTGAAGGGATCAACCATGATCCCGAACTTGGATATGATAAAGCCTAGAAAGTGCCCGATTATCACACAAAATATACATTTGTGGGGGTTCCAACGTATTTTATAGTGTCGACATCAGGTAAATATGGCTTGTAGGTGATCTGGATGAGCATCTCGTCGCTATGAGCGAGTGACTAAGTCATCGAGATATGCCTCTACAATGTTCCTGATGTCATGGAAGGTGTATGAAATTTCTTGTTAAAAAATGGCTCCAACATTTTTAAGACCAAAAGGTAACTTGCGATAAGAAAAAGTACCCCAAGGGAAGATGAAGGTAGTCTTGTGCTAATCTTCTGGTTTGATCTATATTTGGTTATAGCTGGAGAAACCATCCATGAAGGTTAATATCTCACTGTCAGTGCATTCATCGATGATATGATAAATGAATGAGGTAGGATAATTGTCTTTGGGACAAGCCTTGTTCATATCCCTATAATCAACACAGACTCTGATAGTTCCTTTATTTTTATTGACTAGAACGAGATTGGATACCCATTCGATCAAGGGAATGTGATGGAAAAAACCAACGCGAAGAAGCTTTTCAACCTCTGCCTTGATAACAACAACCTTTCTTGGGTGGATGGTCGATGTTTCTTTCGAACATGCTTGAATCCACTGTATTTTTCGATCTCGTGCTCAATAATATATGGGTCAATTACGAACATTTCTTCATAAGACCAAGAAAAAATGTCACATAATTATTTGAATAAGGAAGTGTAAAGTTTGAGTTCTTGAGGGGAACATTTTTCACCTTTCAAGATGTTTTCTATGACACTGGGCTTTACTGAAATGTCAATAGGAATGGTTTTTGATATGTTTTCCAAATTCCCTTATGTGAATATTTCATGAATCATAATGGAAGCTTGGTACCAATGAACATTATCATGAAAGTTAGGATTTTTTATGTCACCCTCTAAGTGTTCTAAATCAAGGAGGAATGATGCGTGATGGTGTAGGTCATCCCATGGATGGTCTAGAGAAGTCATGTCTTCCATGATGGCCTCATATAAAGGAATCACAAAATCAATAAAATCATGTGACTTGGGGAGAGGGGTGAAAACCCCAATGGGCTTGGCATACTAATCAAATCCCACATTTTGTTAGGGGTTTGAGTCAGGGTAAAAACATTTCAACTAGATTACCTGATAGGCAAGATCAACTGTTGCGAGTGTCATGTGATATTCGTAATATTCAACTTCTGAAGGGTGAGGGACTACCCAAGGATCAACAGATCCAAGGGAGCCATGAGTGATGGAAGATATCATGTTGATGGGAGCCACATTTTGGTGGAGAGGCGACAAGGGAAGGGTAAATTTACGTATCAAGGATGAGTCTTTAAACATCCATGTGCCTACACTCATGTACGCACTCTAGGAATCACCCAAAAAAGGGAAAATGGATCTTACATTGGGTCTAAGGTTGAGAATGCAGTAGGAAATTTGATCGATGGTCATGATCTTCCCTTGGTAGGGAAAGTGAAGGGCTCGAAAACCTGACAATGAAACAACCATCATTTCGTAAAACCAAGTATTCCCGAGTAGAATATTATAATCTAAAGGGGTATCAACCACTTCAACATCGACATAAGAAGTCTTACCAAATAACTCTATGCAGTGCAATAATGGTCCCACGAGGTTTGAACATGTGTCCGTAGAAATATTTGAGAATGGTGTTAGACAATTCAAGCTTTGGAGAGAGAATAACTTGCCAACATGAAATGGACATAATAAACATTGAGGCTTCCTCGTCCATAACTGCACGGAAGATGGTTTTCCCATTGACTATGATTTGAATTTGAAACAAAATCTAGTGAGAGAGCCTATTGTGAGCATGGTCCACATCAAACGTAAGTAAATTGGACTTTGAGGAGTGAATCCTTCCTATAGTATATAATAATTCCTTGCGCTATGTTGGGAATCTTTGCAAGACTTCAAGAGCGCTCATGGCACAGGGTGCTTGGGAAAAATCTTCCATAATGTTCTAATTATGGGTGGTCCATGTGTTAGGATGGTTCATTGTTCATGAAAGAACACCTCATGGTGGGTGAAGCATTGCATCAAGTGGTAGATTCTTTATCTGGAGAGGGCCACTAGGCTGGGAGGTTGAGGCTGGATCACGGGTCACATGACTAGGCTTATGAGTCTCATAAGTATGCGTATGAGTTTGTAGATTAACCATCTATTCACACATGAAAACGTGCACATTCATGGACCTTCTTGCAGAGGGGGACCTACCATGCCCCCTTGTAGGGGTGTAGGATTAGAAGAAACTATTTGTTGGTGTTGGTGTGGGAATGGATTTGTCAGGACAATAGGTTGTGGGGTAGCTAATGGATGGGATAAATAGCGATGGATTTCATCCATTTTCATGCACTAGTGAGTAGGATGGTACTCCATACAAATATTGCATGGGGGTCGGTTCTTTTACTTCTCGATGCTTCCCCTAGAATTATTTTGGGTTTGTTGTCCATTTTGATTCTTCTTTTTGTTTTTGTTCTTACCTCCCGACTGTTGAGGATTTTTTGATTGTGTGGATTGCATCGAATTCTCCTTGGAGGTTTGGACAAGATCCAAAGTCATCTGAGGGGTGGACACAAGGGAATATGGGTGTGATGTGATATTCAGTTGACCCAACTATCCAACCAACTGGCCTATGGAGATACTAGAAACATAACCCACTAGGTCGTCAACATGGGGCCCTAGGGTTGGCTGGTGCGGATTTGTGGATGACCATGGAGCATGCAGGATAAGATAATATAACATGATAGATTGAGAATAGATCAATTCTAGATGTTGAACATGGAGTATATCTTTTTCCTCAGTGACTTACCTTTCCATGGTGACATCCTTGGATATGGGAGGTAATAAAGACCTTGTAAACCAATCCATAAGGAGTTGGTCGGGAATCGTAGCCTTGTCGAGCCTATGCCACCGTCTCCACTCATGAATATGATTAGAAATGTGTGTGGAGGTGTCTTTATGCAAAGAGGTTAGGAGTTATATCCCGGTCTTATACCTAATGGGTAATTGGAAATGCATTAAGAATGTCATGGCCAAGGTGGTAAAATTTTCATAGGAAGTGCCTTTTAGTTATACATACCATTTAATGACGATTCTGGTCAGAGTTCTTTGGAAAAGATGCAGTTTAATGCTATCGTTCATGAATGAGTTGGACGAGTTCAAAATATGGTATTTCATGATGTGCGTGGAGGGGTCTTCTCCCTCCTTTCCGTCGAAATTGGGTATATATGAAGAAAATTTGGTAGGGATAGTCAACCACCATGGGTGGTGGAAAATGAGATTGTTTGTCAATCGTGATAAATTTGGTAGATCTAAAATTTCCAAATAAGGAAGCTGTGAATTGAAAAATGTATTTTGGCATGAGGAAGACACTTGTTCCCTGAAAAACCCTTGCAATTCTCCCGATTGGTTTCCCCCAGGGATGAAAAAGTTACCTTTCACATGACTGCTTCCGGGACCATACAAAGTTCCTTGAGGTTGGGTTCCAGGGACATAAATGTTATCAAAAGGGTTACTAGTGCTTGGAACATAGTTTCCCACCGGAGGAAATGTATCCCGTTGAGGGTAGTTTTCCGAGGGAAAATTTTCCCTTCACAAAGGAAGGCCTTGCTCTCAACATTGTGGTAGTCGACACATATGATACATGAATCATTACCTTCAATTTGGATGAATCTGAACCGTGTCTCCCTCCTTTAGTATCTTTCCAGATCCTAGTTAAGATTCAAAACATCATTTTTCATTAGTGCATCATCGATGAAGGAGAATCCACATGCATAATGTCCAAAATCCTATTGAATAAACTTGGCTTGCATAAGCTTTCCCCTTCTTCCATCACACTTAGAGTTTATGATGGTCATCCATCACAACTTGGGGCCTATACCAAAATGTACCTGTTGAGATCGGGGGAAAAATGGTTTTGACAAACATTAAAGTCGGAGACGCCCCATTGGATTACAATATCTTGTTCAGGTTTAGTTACATGTATGCCATGAAATCCATAGCTTCATCTATGTTCCACACAACGCTCTTCCCTCACAACAGGAAGATTGTCACCATTGATCAATTAACACATTATGATCCCAACCATGTAGATAACATATATAATATCCTTCCACTCATATGAGCCAGTTCATATGTCTCGCCAGTCATGGAAGTGGGACCAAGAATATTTCGAGACCCATAACTCTTGGGAACTTACCAAGGAGATCCACCTCTTCTTACTCCTTCATATTCATCCCAATTATGCATAGTTACCTCAGATAGTGTGAAATCAACCGATGGGACCTCTCATTAGGAAATCACACCTTATCTTGTCCTTGAGATGTCCACACTAGAGTCTCTTCAAGAGAACACCCTATGACTAGTCACATACCAGTTTGGAAAATGATTCCCCAAGCCATAACCCAAATATTGTTTTCCTATATACCACCTAGAGTAACTGCCTACCAGGTCACAACTACCCTTACCCTACCTAACATGGTAATTGATATCCCTATTTGGTATCTTGACCCACCGTCTATGGTATTCGTCCCATCACTCCCCCCTCAAATAGAGACATTACCCATGTAACCTATGGTTCGACCACCAACTCCTCCAACCGGTCACATAGTTGGAGGAAAAGATACCAACATTAGGGGGAAAAATAAGAAAAATGGGGGCACCCCTAAAAAAACTCCCCGATTCCAACCACCATGTGCACTTTGTGAGAAACCAAGGCACCCCACCAATCTATGCCCCACCCTCTTTGAATTACATAACTTAATTCACCTCCCAAAGTTGACACCATTACTTCCTACTCTGGCAACTTCGACCATCAATTCTTTTGTGGATCCTTCTCCCACGTGCAAGAAAATTTTGCGTACCAACTTTGGATGCGCCATATGCTCAAAATATTTCCATTACACCCACCACTGTTCAACACTACCTCATTTTTGGGAAACATTAGCAATAGTTCGAAAAAAATCCTTGTCACTGCCCACTCAAGAAGCACCCATTGATGCTAATTCCTCCAATATTTGCTACATATCCACGCGATTGAGGTGCCCATGTGTGTTATGTGACCATATGGACCATTTCACCCATATGTTTCCATTATTCATCAAATATCGGGTTCCTCGTATGACTACCTTCCAAAATATTCGAACATCTCTTCAATATTCAACATCCCATAAAAATGCATTACCCCCCTAGGGTGATCCCGTCACACCTTCTTTGGGGTAGGAATGTTTACCCCTATCCCCGTATGCCATACCCATATACTTGCGGTCATAGGATTTTCCCCCAAATCCACCCAATTCACCAACAAGTTCTCCATGAGAAATTCCTTTTCCTCCTGGAGAGCACTACACACACATGTGTGTGCATATTTGGTATATTTGTTCCAGCAAAGGATCCCCCCCTTTCTTCGAATCAACCATTCATGTTGAGGATATCACTGATACCCCACTGACGTCACTCGCTTGTGATCCCTTAACAACAAAAAATTCCGCAAACCTCAACGTCATGCACAACTCGTATGAGACATTTGATGTCACCACGTCACACTTACATGTTCATACCCCTGACGATTCATTTTTCTCTCATATGTTCCAGTCATATGAAGACATCTTATAGGACATGGTGACACCTGACTATCTCTGGGGTGTAATCCAGCACCGATCATTCATCCTATCATCAAATTCTTTTCAAACCAACGCTAACACCAACATTTGTGTGATCGAAACCAATAATTTCATTCCTCTAGGGAATATTGATTGGTTCAAAAACCAAATCCCTACCCTTGACACTTTTGAAGAAGGGAACATGGACAACATTTCCTCTACCATTAAGATAGACATTTCTACCAAACCTGACATCATTGACGAGACCACTCTCGACTTTGCATGCTCCACCAAAGAAGTCACAACCTACACAACTCTTTTTCAGGAGTATCAAGATGTTTTTTCCTGGTCATACACAAAGATTCCAAGTCTTGACCCAACCATTGTCGAACATCGAATCGACACATGGCCTGGTGTTTCCCCTATTTACCAAAAGCAACTAGCATTGCATCCTTCGAAAGATATGGCTATCAAAGCTGAGATTGAAAATTTATGTATAGCTGGGTTCATCTACCCCATTGTGTACACTTCATGGGTCTCTAACCCTGTTCCTGTCAACAGAAAACAAGGAACCATTTAGGTATGCACTGAATTTCAAGACCTCAACCAAGATTGTCCCAAGGAAAATTTCCCTACTCCTTTCATCGATCAATTTATCGATGCCTATGTTGGATATGAAATCCTATCATTTATGGACATATTCTATGGCTATAACCAAATCCAAATATTCCAAGCGGATCAATACAAAACTGTGTTTACCACCCCATGGGGCACCTTTGCCTATCACATTATTCCCTTTGGGCTTAGAAATACAGGTGCCACATTCCAATGGGCCATGACATATGTTTTTCATGATCTCACCCATCTCATCTTGGCTTACTTGGACGACCTCACTGCTCAGTCCAAAAAGAGATCCCAACACTTAGAGGATTTGTGGATCATATTTCAACTATGCCGATAATTTAATATCTTCCTTAACCCCATTATGTGTGTATTATGCATCACATCCGAACGCTTACTTGGGTTCATCGTCTGTCAACAAGGAATCATTGTGTACCCCCTCAAATGAAATGCCCCCCCGCCAATTTTTTTTTGCGTCAATTACAAAGCCTTCAGGGCAAAGCCAACTTCCCAAAATGATTTGTTACTGATTATGTGACTCATGCCCATGGCTTATTACGCTTATCACACCATGATATCCCATTTAAATGGAACCACCATGCTCAAGCATCTTTTGAATCATTAAAAGCCGCCCTCTCTAAATCCCCCTTAATTAGTCCACCAAGCTTCGACAAAGATTACATCTTGTACCTTTAAACTTCCAAGTATCATACATAGTGCATTTTCAAATGTATAGGGACTTCTACCTGGAACCCAAATTCAAGATCTTTTGTAAAATGGATGGTAAAACTAGATTACTATAAAATGCACTCCTAGGAATCATACCACCTCCAAAATGAGTGATAAAAGTTGCAGAGTTTGTATTTTATAATTTTACATATATTCATACTTGAATTGTGCATTTTGAAACCAAAAACCCTCTACCGTGCATAAAGGTTAAAAACTACTTTGTAAATGCAAAAAAAATCATAATGGTAAAAATGCTTAAAAATGCATGAAACCAAGGCATTCTGAAAATGCACGCCTAAGTCTTAACACACTTGTAATTTGAGTGATTCAAGTTCCTGAGGGTGTATTATATTATTTTACACCTCTCTACATATTTAGTTGTGTGTTTGCGAACATAAAAGTGGTTGTTGTGTTAAAGAGGCAAAATTTACCTTGTAAATTGAGAGACCAAATCAATAGAAAGTGCCCGAATGGAAATGCACTTCTATATAGCTCCAAATTAGTGATCTAAGTTTTGGGGTGAATTTAATAACAATTTGAATCTATCTGTATCATCCAGAGTGCATTTTAAAATGAAAAAGGACTTCTACCTGGAACCCAAATTCAAGACCTTTTGTAAAATGGATGGTAAAACCACATTACTATACAATACATGCCTATGAATCATATCACCTCCAAATTGAGTGATAAAAGTTGTGGTTTTTGTATTTTATCATATTATATATATCCGTACTTTAGTTGTGAATTTTGAAACCAAAAACCCTCTATTGTGCATAAAGGTTAAAAACATTTTTGTAAATGCAAAAAAATGCATAAAGAGAAAAATGCTTAGGGCATGATGAAAATTCATGCCCATGTCTTAACGCACCTGCAATCCCCATATGTATCAGACATATGAAATTTAAATGGGATGGATGGATGGATTTAGAAGATCAATACAATAAAACATACAAGATATTCCTATTACAACTTCATAAAACACTTAAGACTTCATGCTTAATACAATCAACTATATCATAATATCACTTAGGTAAAAATTAATGTACATGGAAAATTGGAATATTCCAGATATAAAAAGTATGCAGAACAGAAATAAATAGCTAGAAATGGCAGATGAACAACAATATAACCATAACAACACCACGATAATACCAAAATGATAGCAAAATAACACCAGAAAGAGCACTTTGATTACTGAGAGCAATGTTCACTTGCCTCTTCAAGGGGGCAACCTCCAGCAGAGCAGAGCTCTATTACAATAATATCCAATACAAAACTTCTCATACCCTCAACTCCTATTTATACTAAATATGTCTATCAAGAGAACAATCTAGAGGAAGATCCTTCTAGAAGCGAAAGATTTTATTAGGTCTTCTTACATTGGACTTATTCTTCCTTATTTCTAAGACTTATTAATATTGACCTTTATTACATGGAAATATATTATTCTACCTATGTGAGGGTTTAGGTCCCTAACATGTCTGCCCCCTTAAAAACAACCTTGTCCTCAAGGCTTGAGATGAGGAAATTGCTGCAGAATAGTAGTTGGTTCCCAAGTGGCATCTGCTGGAGTTGTATCTTTCCACTGGACTAACACTTCCTTGATGGTTCACTGATGCAGACGATGCTCGCGCTGGTCCAAAGTGGCTTATGGTTGTAGCCAAATAGAGCCTTCTTCATCCAACTCAGGAAGGTTGGGTTGAGTTTGGAACTTAGTTCCAATCACCTTCTTTAAGCGTGAAACATGAAAAACAAGATGGAGCTTATAATGACTGGGAAAAGCTAACTGATAGGCCACATATCCCACATGCTTGGGAACTGTATAAGGACCATAAAATTTGGGCACCAGTTTATGACAATGGTTATCCTTGAGGGAATTTTTCTTGTAAGGTTGCAGTCGAAGAAACACTTGATCCCCTTCTGCAAATTGACGTTCAAAGTAACCTTGATCTGCTTGTTGCTTCATGCGATTCTGGGCCATGACCAAATTCTCTTTGAGGGCACAAAGAATAACCTCTTGAACTGTAAGAGTTTGGTCAACTTCCTGGACCTTCGAGACACCTGGAAAATATGAGAGAACTAATGGTGGATTTTGTCCATAGACCGCTTCAAAAGGAGTCATGCAGGTAGTTGTATGGTAAGAAGTGTTGTACCACCATTCAATTAGTGGTAACCATTGAGCCCACTGCTTTTTCTTTTCTGATGCAAAACACCTCAAATATGTTTCCAAACACTTGTTGACAATTTTAGTTTGACCATCAGTCTGGGGATGATAGGCTGTGTTGAGATGCAATTCGGTGCCTTGGAGCTTGAACAGTTCTTTCCAAAAATTGTTGGTGAAAGTTGGGTCGTGATTAGAAACAACAGAATGTGGCATGCCATGAAGCTTGAAGAACCGATCCATGAAAATTTGAGCCACAGTGGATGCTATAAATGGGTGTTGAAGAGCACATAAATGAGAATACTTGGAAAGACGATCAACTACCACCATGATGATTGATTTATTTCCCAATTTAGGTAAGCCTACAATAAAATCCATAAAGATATCCTACCAAATAGCAGGTGGAATTGGAAGCGGTTGTAGTGTGCCAAGAGATTTGACTATTTCTCCCTTGCATTGAAACACATCACATTCAACCACAAAATTACGAACGTCCTGTTTCATACCATCCCAGAAAAAATAACGTTTGACCCGGTCATAGGTTTTGGTAAAACCTGAATGCCTAACTGTGGGTGTAGCATGAAGCTCAGAAAGTAGCGTGGATTTAAGTTTTGACTGTGTACTTAAATACAAACAACCTTTGTATCGAAGCTCATCATTGAGCCAAGATTATCCTGGGGAGAATGGAGAATTGGACTGCAATTGTTGTATCAGATGTGAACTTTTGGGATCTTGTAGCCATTCCTGGCGAACAACTTGGATCCAATTTGGTACAATGAAGGAGAGTGAAAAAAGGGACCCTTCATATTCATATTTTCTGGAAAGTGCATCAACAACCACATTGTCTTTTCATTTTTTGTAAATGATGTCATAATCATATCCAAAGAGATTACTCACCCATTTTTGTTTCTCGGGGGAGGAAAGACGTTGTTCTAGAAAATACTTGAGACTTTGATGATCTGTCTTAATTTGGAAATGTTTCCCTAATAGATACGGGCGCCAAAGATCCACAACATGCAAAATCACCAACATTTCCTTTTCATAGATTGATTTGCCCAAATTTCTCTCTGACAATTGTTTGCTGGTAAAGGCCAAAGGCCGACCCTCTTGCATAAGGATGGCACCGATTCCTTTCCTGGAAGCATCACATTCCAGGACAAAGATATTTGTGAAATCAGGAAGGGCCAAGATTGGAGTGGTGCACATGACCATCTTCAAGGTTTGAAAATCTTGAGCAGTTGCTGGAGTCCAAGTGAAAGAATTATTTTGAAGGAGAGCAGTGAGAGGTGCCACAATATTTCCATAATTCTTAAGAAACTTGCGATATTAACCCGTTAAACCCAAAAATCCACACAAGATTTTGAGAGTCTTTGGGTGAGGCCAATATTGCATAGCTTCAATCTCTTTAGGATCCACCCTGACACCAGCCTTGACCACAAGATGACCCAAGTACTCGACTTCTGAGGTGCCAAAAGCACATTTAGATTGTTTGAGGAAAAGTTGGTGCCACGAGAGTAGATGGAGAAATTGATCCACATGGGAAAGATGAGATTCCCAAGTCTTACTATAGATGAGAATATCATCAAAGAAAACTAAGACAAAATGATAGAGAAAAGGATGGAAGACATGATTCATGAGGCTTTGGAAGGTGGAGGGGGCATTACACAGGCCAAAGGGCATAGCCAAAAACTCATAGTGACCCTCATAAGTTCGAAAGTAATTCTTGGGTATGTCAGCTTCTTGCATACGTATCTGGTGGTAGCCAGAATGAAAATCAAGTTTAGTGAAGTACTAAGCATCACTCAACTCATCCAAGAGATCATCAATGACAAGAATGGGGAACTTGTCCTTGATGGTGAGCTTATTGAGGGCACAAAATTCATGACACATGCACCAAGTACCTTCTTTCTTAAGTACCATGACCACAGGGGAATAATAAGGGTTGGTACTGAGGTGGATAACACCTGCTTGGAGCAATTCCTGCACTATTTTCTCAATTTCATTCTTTTGGGCAAAGGGGTGGCGATAAGGGTGAACATTGGGAGGAATAATTCCAGGAATAAGGGGAATGGAATGATTATGAACACCACGAGAAGAAGGAAGGCCCTGAGGGGTGGAAACAAGAACTTGATGTTTGGAAAGGATAGCTTGGAGGTCAGGATGCACAGAGGGTGTCTCAACGACTTGAATATAATGGAGTTGAGCAATGATAGCGGAGTGGCCTTTCTTGAGGATATTTTCCATACGATGGGAACTAATGATCACAAGAGAACCAACAGTGAGACCTATTGGAATTGATACTTTTATCCTTCCTATTGGAATGGGACCCAAAGTGCGTAACCATTCAACACCTAGCATAATGTAGAAACCTCCCATGTCAATGTCAAACATATGAGATTTCAGTTGGTAATGTCCAATTTGAAGACAAAAATTTTCACACTGCCCATCAAATTTCACAGATCCACCATTGGCTATCATGATTTGAAAATTATTGACAACACAAATATAACAATTGGTTTCCTGGGCAATGCAACGATGAATAAAATTGTGGGTGCTACCATTGTCAACAAGGATGATGACCTTCCGGTTCTTAATGTAGCCAATGAGCTTGAGTGTTTTGGGGGCCGAGAAGCTAGTGAGGGAATGCAAGGAAATAAGTGGGTCAACTTCAGGTGGGTCAGCAGGCTCTTGGGTGGCATCGATAAGGGAGGGTTCTTCAATAAGGGGAACTGTCACATCCTCTTTAGGAACTTCTTCTGAGATGGCCATAAATAGTTTTTGTTCCTTACAATTGTGCCCTGGAAAATATTTTTCATCACAATTATAGCAAAGACCCTTCATTTGGTGTTCAACCATTTCAACCCTAGTTAGTTTATGGACCTTGAGGGGAGTAAGAGGAGGGTTAGGATTAATGGGTCGAGGGCGAGGAACAAAAGGGGGTTTTTTGTTCTAGGAAAAAACAACTTGTTGGGCCTCTTTATCATGTTGAGTATCTTCCAACCAAGTGGGAGGGCAGGTCATGAGACTTGGGATCATATTTCATCCTTGAGACCATTGATAAAGCATTCATGGAAGAACGCATTTGACATGACCTCTGTTCGGAAGGCTAAATTATCAAAAGTAGTGATGTAGTCTTCCACTATGCCTGACTATTTCAACTTGGTCAAACAACCTAGATAGTGGGTATCAATATCAAAGAGGGCACAGAGCTCAGCAAAAACCCGGGTCCATGAAATATACCCCTGACGTGATTTGTTTTTCCATTGCCACCATTGTCAGCATTCAAGATCTAGATAGAGGACAATATAGTGAAGTTTTTCCAACTCATCAGTAATACCATGCAGAGAAAAATAATGCTCCATTTGAGTGACCCAACCTATAGGATCAGAGCCATCAAGTTTATTGACCTCTACGTGGGGAAGACGAGGTTCATGATGAAAGGAGTTGGAGTGAAAATGTGGAGACTAAGAGGAATCAACATCGGGTTGTGTTGATGAAGAAGGAACTGTAGGGCGGTTCAAAAATTGATTGAAAATAGTTTGGAGGGAGGCCAATTGGGTTGTGAGGTTGGCTTCCAAGGTGTTGATGCAGGAATTGGTGGAATCCATATGATATGTGTGATGTTCAATGGAGACATGGGCTTGATTCACAGAAGTTTGGAGATATTGGTTATGAGTGGTGGCCATTTGGAGAGGGGTGTTAGAATATGAAAGAATGTGCTCATTTTACCATTGACAATATCACTATTGTCACCCAACCATAGGCCTAAGCAACCCTCCAATAACCTTGACCTTGACAGAGAGAAGAATCCTGGGAGAAATCCAATAGCTAAGAAAGGCTAATGCACCAAGCAAGAAATAACCAAAGGTGATCAGAAAGTCCAACCCAAAACTGGCGCAACACCTTCCCCAGGACTTACGCACAAGACTGCCAAAATGAAGTGCGCACAAGTGGCTTCTGCGATTCTGAGAGTGTTTCAAATGAGAGATTAGCGCCCTGCATTTATAGTGTTCCTGGCCGACTTTCCTGGGCTAACTTCTCTCTTTGGGTACTAATTAATTCATATTAATTATATTTATTCATCCGACATCTCATCTAGGGTTACTTTCATTTCTTTTCTTTCTTCCGGAACATTCTCATCTTGTCAAAGGTCACAATATAGGTTCATACCTCTCGAAGATACCATAATATCAACACTCCCTCCTAGCTAGGGAGGTATGGTCTTGAGCACAAACAAACCATTCAACCGGTAGCATTACGAGCACCATCATTATTATCCAATTGGATAATATCCATGACAACAAATACAATATCAATTGATACAACACAACTATGTTTATCCACGATAGTACAAAACTACTCAAATTGTGACACATAGTCACAAACAATGGAACATATCCACCATAGTAGCATATCTCTACTATTTGGAGACATGCAGTCTCCATAACAATCATCTGATATCAACCTGTATAGAAAATATTGTTAAAATAAACTAAATCATCTGGGCCAATCTTTCACTCACGTCTGTGATACCTGAAAGAATATCTGCCCTCATTCTCTATGTTGGCATCTTTCACTCACGTCTGTGATACCTGAAAGAATATCTTGGCATAAAGACTCCAACATTCTCTATGTTGGAGTCTTTATGCCAAGATAAAACTTTTCCATCCACAAAAGCTATTCTGTTTCCTTTGTCTTCTAGGCAATATATGGATACAAGATTCTTTTCTAAACCAGGTACATATAAAACATTGCTTAAGTGAACATTGTTACCTGTTTTCAACTTGATGGAGGCTTTTCCAAATCCTTCCACTGGGTAAGTGATTTTGTCTCCAAGATCTACCTTGTACAAGGTATTCTTCTCATTTAGATTTGAGAGTTTGGCTTGATCTCCCGTCATGTGCCGAGAAGCTCCACTATCGATTATCCACATGTCATCTTCAATCGTTCCAGTGAGTGCTGAGTAGTGTAGGAGACTGATCGTCTCACTCATGTCTTTGGTTGACTAGTAGCTGTTCATGCTTTGATCCAAAACTTCAACTCTGACATTTCTTTCTTCTGAGAGAGCCAAAAGGCATGCTAAACTAGGGCACAATTGAATATATTCTCTTTGAGTGAGATGCTCCATCACAAGGTGCTAGATCTGAGATTTAGGGTTTCTGCAACTGCTCCTGCTAGTAACCATAGCGATAGTATATTGGAAGCTGCTTCTTCTAGTAACCCTAGCGGTAGTTCCTCAACGAGCTCAATATCCTAATGGCTATGTTTCTTTCCAGTGGTTAGACTGAATGAAGGAGGTGTGGGCCCATAACCTGTTAGAATATGAAAGAATGTGCTCGTTTTACCATTGACAATATCACTATTGTCACCCAACCATAGGCCTAAGACACCCTCTGAGCACCTTGACCTTGACAAAGAGAAGAATCTTGGTAGCAATCCAATAGCCAAGCAAGGCTAATGCATTAAGAAAGAAGTAACCAAAGTTGATCAAAAAGTCCAACCCAAAACTGGTGCAACACCTTCCCTAGGACTTGCGCACAAGACTGCCAAATTGCAGTGCACACAAGTGGCTTCTGTAATTCTGAGAGTGTGTCAAATGAGATACCGACGCCCTGCATTTATAATGTTCCTGACAGACTTGCCTAGGCTGAATTCTCTCTTTGGGTACTAATTAATTCATATTAATTATATTTCTTTAGCCGACATCTCGTCTAGGGTTACTTTCATTTCTTTTCTTTCTTCCGGAACATTCTCATCTTGTGAAAGGTCACAATAGAGGTTCATACCTCCCGAAGCTACCATAATATCAACAAGGGGAAGTGTGGGTAAGGAAATAGAAATGGGTGGGTGGGACCACAAAAAAAAGGACTTAAAAGTGATAGGTATCATGACCATCAGTGCTTGAAGGGAAATATAATGGGATATGCGACAAAATAGGGAAACTGGGAAGGGGTCGGGTCCACTGAATCAAAAAGGATTAAAAATGAAGGGTATGACTATGATTAGGGAAAAAAGGGAAATCCAATGGAATAGGCCCCAAATAGTATTACTACTTGATTAACCAGGTACTAGAGAGTATCTTCCCGAGTGTTGTTCTCAGTGGAACTATAGCAGTCAAGCGACTGATCGGTTTATCTACAGAGGGCTTAAGGAGATCTAGGCAGATCCGTATACAGGTGTTTTCTAATGCGCCACTACTCGAAGGAGTACCAACAAGGGGTTACAAGGGTGGACAACAGATGTGCGCTTAAGTACCACTTGTATTTCCTACATGTATGAATCCCCGACCGTGGGTTTATGCGTGTAACGAAAGATATTTGTAGCTTAAAGATGCCAGAATACGTCTCTACCCTGGAAAAAAAAAAAATTAACCCACAATTTTCTGAGGAGGAAGGTGCTCTGATACCACTTGGAATATTCCAGATATAAAAAGTATGCAGAACAGAAATAAATAGCTAGAAATGGCAGATGAACAACAATATAACCAGAACAACACCACGATAATACCAAAATGATAGCTAAATAACACCAGAAATAACACTTTGATTACTGAGAGAAATGTTCACTTGCCTCTTTGAGGGGGAAACCTTTAGCAAAGTAGAGATCTATTAAAATAATATCCAAGACAAAACTTCTCATACCCTCGACTCCTATTTATACTAAATATGTCTGTCAAAAGAACAATCTAGAGGAAGATACTTCTCAAAGCACAAGATTCTATTAGGTCTTCTTACATTGGACTTATTATTCCTTATTTCTATGACTTATTAATATTGACCTTTATTACATGGAAATATATTATTCTAGCTACGTGAGGGGTTAGGTCCCTAACAAAAATTACTCAGTAAAATATTCCCTTAGGGAGTTGGGCGAGTTCCACTCGATTCACCTTATCTTCCCAATGATAATTTAGAAAATTGACACCATCTTTTCTAATATTTTCCCATCGGATACTTATGATCATTCAAGTTTCTCACCGCCTCATACAAATTAGTGTATTGCTCATAAACTGGGGGAGGTAATTTCTTGAAAATCATTTTCATATTGTGAAATAGCTCAAAATCCCTTGCCAACAATTCTACTACATATTTCCCCTTCAAAGTTCCATCAAAATTTTCAAACTTGTTGTGACTGTTACTCGTGTCTTCTAATAACTTCTGATAATTTTCCATTGGATACAAATCCCCATTTTCATTCCAGAACGATTGTAATCGTTTCTTGATGACATCACTAAAAATCTTGTTAAAAGTAGAGATTTCCCTGATAACCGCATGGCACTTATGATGCATATTTATAAATGGAACGAAGTGAAATACCGATGTATAACAAATAAATACACATAGATATAGTAAAACTTGACTTCTATTAATAAATATAACTTGTTGAAACTGTAAAAATGCAGACTGAAACAAACTTGCTCGAATGGTGGCAACTTATCTATGAGAAGAGATGTGACGACTACGCTCGTTCGTAAGAATATAAGTACAATGGGGCTCCAAATTAATTTTTAACTTATAACATAAATGAGAAAACCATAACCCTCAGAGATGAAACTCCAAAAGGTTTGTGGGCCCCGATGGGGGTAGTTGATACACCAACTTCTTGAGGGTGTAACTTTTGTATACAATATCCATTTAGGGTGATCGACACACTATTGGAAAGGTTTTCCGAGGAGTACATATTCCATTCAACCTAGCATCTTCCTCTGGCTACATGATAGGCATTTCCAAGCCCAAAAAACATCATTTAGGGCCTCAAAATGGCCCCGAAAGTTTGGAACCCAAAAAACTATAAAAAAATTCCAAAATGGAGTTGTTATTTGAGCTAGTAGAATAGGTGGGTGGCCACTAATATCTACCTGGATCAGTCCTCCCCCCTTAGGTAGAAATGGTCTCCATTGCGTTGAGCGCCCCCATCAGATGGGGAATTTTTTTTTGAACTTGGACTTGGGTGAGCCACTTGCCTTAGTGCAGGAGCTACCCTGTTCCGACAACCCGATAAAGCTGGATCCTCTTTTGGCAAGTGTCTTTAATCTGAGTGCTCCTGATATGATCAATGGATACCGGTGCCATGTAGTCAGGGTTTATCTCTGTTGGTGTCATATGCTATGCAATCTTCGATGTGTCCAATAATGGAGGGAAGTATGGTTGAAGGAGGTCCACATTGAACATTAGGTGCATGCCAAGGAAGGGGGGAATACTTAGCTCAAAATCATTGTCACCCACAACCTTGGTGATGATGTAAGTTCCATAGTGAAGTGGACGAAGATTTCGATGGGGTCCTGTAAAGTGCTCTTTCTACAAATGAAACCAGACCTTGTCTCCCACCTGAAACTTGTGTGGAACTTGGTGTTAATCTTGGTGTTGTTTGTACTTAACATTGGCTTTCTGTAAAATATCATGGAATTGTTGTTAGATGTGTTGAATCCATTCAATAAATTTGGTGGCTTTGTCGACCTCATATTGAGCATGGGATGATTCTATCTGTGTGGATGCAAGGGGCAGTGCAACATCAATGGGAACTACTGGTTGAAATCCCAACCCCACCTGAAAGGGACTATGGTCGGTCAAGCTACAAAGGGCTCGGTTGTAGCTATGTTGAACATAGGGGAGATTATTATCCCATGTGCGTGGATGTTTGGAGTTGTATATGCACAAGATATGCACGATCATTCTGTTGACGACCTCTATTTGACCATTAGTTTGGGGATGGAAGGTGATGTATTTTGTGAGCTTGGTGTCCAGTCGTGACTAGAGGCTAGACCAAAATGTGCTTAGGAACCTGCTCTCATGATCTGATATGATGGTCTGTGGTATCCCAAAGTGTACCCAAACTCGTTCAAAGAAGAGCTTGGTAGTGGCCTCTATTGTGATATTCTTTGTGCAGGCTGTTAGGATGGACATATTAGAAAACCGATCAACAACCAAAAAAACACAGTCATTTCCCTTCTTGGTTGAAGGAACATGAGTGTAAAATCCTTGCTTCTTAGTGGCTAGTTTGTCAATGGAGAAGGCAGTGGAGGACCTAATATACTTGATGACATCCTGAAACAATTTCGGCCAATAGAAATTCTTTTGTAGTACTGACAAAGTATTTTCCATACCAAAATGTCCTGCCATCCGACTGTAGTGAGATTCCCAAATCAGTTTCGCATGTTCGCTTGAAGGAACATAGAGGTGGCCCATATGTCATAACATTCCGTCCTGAAGATGAAATTCAGTGACAATCATGCCTATTCCCAACATCTGGTACTAGCAAAGTCAGGATCACTCTTGTAGAATTGGGGCCACTTGGATGCCTCGTGGCCACATGAGTGGAGCACTGTGGTTAAGGTTGCAACTGGAGGTCGATTGAGGCAGTCATTGACACGATTGGTGCTACTTGTATTATATTTGATGTTGATATGGAAATGATGCTAGTATGTTGACCAGTTCTTATGGCGATCATTCTGCAATTTGCGTTGTGTCTGGATGAACTGCAGAGGCTTGTGATAAGTGTGGACGATTATCTCCTTCCCAAGAATGTAGTGATTCCATTGTCGGTAGGCTTATACAATGGAGTACATTTCTTATTCACGGATGGGGTACTTACAGACAACATATGATAGTGTCTCACTATGATATGCCACTAGATGACCATTCTAAGTGGGAACTGTGCCCATGACATAGTCTTAGGCATTAATCTCAATCTCAAAAGGTTGCTACAAATCAAGTAAGGAGAGTATTGGAGTTGAGTACATGTGATTTTTCATATCATCGAATGCTTTCTGTTGTGACTTTGCCCACACAAAATTTGCCTTGCCACCACCATTGGTCACTTGGATGAGGGCCCATGCAATATGGGATAATCTCAACACGAACCTATGATAGAAGTTGGAAAGTCCTAAGAAAATTTGAAGCTCGATCAGTGTGGTTGGGGATGGCTAATAAAAAATGACTTGGATCTTGACTGGATCCACATGCACACCATGCTCATCAATAATGTACCCTAGGTATTGGACCTTGTTCATGTCGAAGGAGCATTTTTTGAAGTTAGCATATAGTTTGTGTTGTCACAGAGTGTGAAGGACATGTTGAATATGTTGCAAGTGTTCTGTGCAATTCTTGCTAAAGATGAGGCTATCATCCATATATACCACCAAAAAATAATTGGTGAAAGACTACAATATATCTCCCATCAATCTCATGAAATTTGTTGGATCATTTTTCAAACCAAAGGGCATGACTAGCCATTTGAAAAGAACTTATTTGGATTTGAAAGCAACCTTCCATACATCAGTTAGTTCTATTAGGACCCGGTGGTAGCCATACTTTAGGTCAATCAAACTGAAAAACTTGGCTCCCTTGAGTTGGTCAAGAAGGTCATCAATTTGGGTAATTGAGTACCAGTTCTTGACTATGATTTTGTTTGGGCCCCTGTAATGAATGCAGAGTCACCAAGTCCCATATTTATTTTGCACGAGTACAATTGGGCTCCCACAGGGTGAGGAGCTGTGTCATATGTGCGCCTTTTGAAGCATCTCTTGGATATGTCGCTTGATTTCCTCATTTTCCATCAGATAGTGACAACAGACTGGCCCATTGGGTAGAGGTGAACTAGGGGTTTGATTGATTGAATGCTTGACCTGAAAGTGCAGTGGTACCCTGGTGGGTGAGAAGAATATGTATTTGTACTCTTCCACGATATTTTCCACCTACTTCTGCTATGTGGAGAGACCCTATGCAAAGGACACAGATGTGCCTGCAACCTTCTGTTCACTTTGAGAGTGAATCACGAAAAAGAAAAAATTCCCAATCTATTAAATGACCTTCCTGCATTGCTTAGCAAAGATCAAAGAAATGGAGGTAGGCGGATCTACCTAT
Source organism: Picea engelmannii (assembly GCA_009831015.1). Classification (NCBI taxonomy): domain Eukaryota; kingdom Viridiplantae; phylum Streptophyta; class Pinopsida; order Pinales; family Pinaceae; genus Picea; species Picea engelmannii. The sequence continues at coordinate 123,668 of ML819138.1, read as the reverse complement.
GGTATCATGTACAATTGTCTACCCAAAGTAATAATAACACTGCAAGGTCTAGACTCACATACAACATGTTGTTTCCACTAGTATGGTTGGCCTAAAATAAAATCACATACTTCAAGGGGGGGATATCACACAATGCCTCATCCTTGAAGGGCTTGATTCCATAGGGAAGATGACACTGTTGGATGACGCGAAGATATCTTCCTTGGTGGAGCCACTCGATGGTGTAGGGATATAGGTGTTGTTTCGTTGGTAGGTTCAATCACTTGACGACCTCTGTTGAGATCAAGTTATTTTGACTTTCTCTATCGACAATGAAATGCAACAAAACACCCTTCACCCAAATCTATGAGTGAAAAAGGTGTTCACCTTCCTCTGGTTCTTCTAGTTCACTTGGCTAGACCTTGGTGGTAGCGAAAATGACACTGGGTTCTTCATCAATGATCCACTTCCCCTTGTTTGGATAAGATTCAGAGTTGGAACTTGCCTCTGACTCTAAGGCTTTCAACTCGACCACCAATGACTACTTCAAGTGACATTCATCGGTGTTATTCCATGGGATTTTATGGAATTCACACCACTTCCCAATGTCTTTCTTCATCTTCTCATTACCCTTCTTTGTTTGTGGCTTGGATTAGTTGTTCTGAGGGGTTCCATCCTTGCTATGTCCTTTTTTTTGTGGGTTGGGGACGCCTTTTCCCTGCTTCTATTGTGAGGAATTCACATATTTAAACTCTTGCTTATTCTATTTAAATTTCTACTTTATTTTGAAAGCATATCGATAATCCACGCCCAATGATGAGATGTATAGAAACTTCATTTTTGTTTGGATGTATCTATGCAGACAACCATGGTAGTTGAGCACCAGTTGTCATTTGGAGTCTTTGATACCCATATTGGTGCACAAGGTATGGAAGATATTTGTGAACTATGGTACTGTCTAGTCCCTTTCATATCACAATGTGGTCCATTTCATATACTGGTCACCGTATCTTTCAACAGTGTAATATTGTTCCTTAATAACATCCTTGAAAGAATCCCAAGTGGGTGTGACCAAAAATATTGCAGATTCCTTAGTGTCCTTTTTCTCATAGTAATTCTCCCACCAATCCTTGACATGGAGAACATCCTTAAGGAGCACAAAGGTAATCTTTTCTCTATTGGAAAAATTATGGACCAAAAAATTCCCTTATGGTGGAGTCAACCATTTGTCTATAACATCCGCATTTATCTGGTCTTCAAATAAGGGGATATCAAAATTGAATTGTACCTTGAAGTGGGTGGTGCCTCCAAAGTGGCCGCTTGATGAAGATGTGTCACATGTTGGAAACCGTCGAGGGATCTGTGAAAAGTTATCCATCAACTCGTTCCTTTGTTGCACTAGGGCTTTCTCTAGCAACATTTTAAAAGGATCTCCTACTCCATCGTCTCTCTTTTCTTCCTCCATGGGAGGTCGTTGTGATTGACGGGGATGATCTTGCAAGGGATCAATGATCTAGGAAAAAATTGGTGGCCACCCACCTATTTCACTGGCTCAAAACAGGGGTTTCCACCTTGGTAGTTTTTCTACAATGTTTTGGGTCCTAAACTTCCAGGGCCATTTTGAAGCCCTAAAAACGTTTTATTGGGCCTGCCACAGTCACAATATAAGATTTAGCCAGAATGTGACGGTATAACATGTATTCCTCAGATATACCTTTCAAATGAGCTATCGTGCACCCCAAACAAAGATCATATGTAAAAGTTACGCCCTTGGGTTGTTGACGCACCAACTACCCCCATTGGGGCCCACAAACCTTTTGGTGTTTCATATTTTGGGGCTATGGTGTTGGATTTTATTTATGTTTAAAATTCCTCTAGAGCCTCATTTTAACCATCATCATCTTCTTTCGAATGAGCGTAGCAATCACATCTCTTCTCAGAGATAAGCTGCCACCATTCTAGCGAGTCATTCACTCTGTAATTTTACAGTTTTGTACATTCTCTCATTAATAAAAATTATGCATTATTGCATTTCTATGTTTATTTCAATATCTTTTTATATTTTATTGTTATATCTCTGCCATCTTTTCATTCTCAAAATAATTTGGATCAGTGGTATCTGAGCAGGATACTCCTTTTCGTTTCTTAGTGCATGTCCCCGACGAGGTCAGGGTATAGAGAGTTGGGTCTTGAGCTAGTTTCTCTTGAGGAAAACCACTCTTACCAGCCCAAGTGGCATCGAAGAGAAGAGGAACAAGGAAGCAAAATATCCCATCAAGTGTTTTCTCGCAGAATCCCTCACGCTATAGAGGAATGAGATGTTGGAGATTTTTTCCCAAATCCTTCAACGATTTCCAAGAATAACAGACATGTATTTGTCAAGTAGGCACTTTGGAGATGCTACCCCATTCAAGGTACAAGTTAATTTTTATATTCCTGTATTTGAAGGTCATATCGATGTGGATTCTTTGGAAAAATGTTTAAATTTTTTAGACGTTTATTTCTCTATTCACAATTTTTCCGATAGAGAAAAGATCACCTTTGCACTCCTTAATGCTCTCCCTCATGTCAAACATTGGTGGGAAAATTACTGGGAGAAAAATTCCACATAGGAGTCTGGAATATTTTGGTCCGACCCCGCTTGGGATTCTTTATGGTTGTGGTCAAGGAGAAATATTACCATGTGGGAAACTATGATGACCAATACATGAGATGGACCACACTGCATCAAAAGAAGGATCAAATAGTGTCGGAGTTCACAAATACCTTCCATAGATTGCACACCAAGATGGGTATCAAAGTCTTTGAGAGGCATCTGGTTTTGAAATACTGCAAGGATCTACACATGTACATCCAAACCGAACTAGATTTTCTGGACATCTCATCACTGGGATCCACATATAGATATGTCATCAAAATTGAGTAGAAATTTAAGCAGCAGAATAAGAAGGAATTTGGGTTTGCAAATATGCAACAACCAAAGTATGGTAAAGGCATATGTAACTTACATAATAGTCAACCTCAAGACAACTAGTCCAAGCCACAAGAAAATAAGGGTAATGGTAAGACAAAGAAGGACATTGGGAAGTGGTGTGACTTCCATAAAATCCCTTGGCACACCACCAATAAATGTCGCTCGAAACAATCATTGGTGTCCGAGCTCAAAGAAACAGAGCAAAGCCTCGAATTGGACTCTGATTCAGACAATAATAAAAGGAGACAGATAATTGATGCAGAACCCAATGCTACTGTCATGACCACAAAAATCCAACCAGAAGAACCAGAGGATCTTGAAGAGGGGGAGCACTTTTTCCAGTCACAGACGTGGGTGAAGGGTACCCCATTGCATTTTATTGTTGAAAGTGGAAGCCATAAGAACCTCATCTCAACATAGGTTGTCAAGTAGTTGGATTTGCTGACAATAGCACACCTCTAGCCATACAACAATGGATGGCTCCGCCAGGGATGAGATCTTTGTGTCAACCAATAATGTCGCCTGTCATATGGCATCGAGCCCTTCAAGGATGAGGTATTGTGTGATGTTGCCCCATTGGAAGTTTGTGATGTTCTTTTCTTCCAGCCATATATGTGGAGGAATCATGATGTTTATGAGTCTCGACCTCATAGCGTCATTGTTACTTTGGGGGATCATCCCTACAAGATACTTGAGGTAGTTTCGACTACTGTACCGACAAAATAGTGTCACAAAGTAATCTCTCATACCAAAAAGTTTATCCTCTTCACAACTTGGTTAGAAGAGAAGGAAATTTCAACCACTGTAGCCTTGGTCCAATACCCTTCTATCCAGCAGAATAATATCAACAAGATTATAGAATACCACCAAGATATTCCTACAACACCTAGGGGGGTGCCTCCACACTGCCTAGTCAAACAAAGTTATGATAAATAACTTCATTTTATTCATGCTGCATATTCACCGACAGAGTCATCCTACACTCCGAAATATCATGCAACCATATTGGTTAAACAAATCCAACCCCTACAACATGTCCATAACAACCTTCAACAAGCTAAGCAAGACAACTTCTTCAGTAAGGTAAGCAACTCACCAAGGTTCAGATTCAACAAAATATTCCCCAGGGACTTCATGCAATGGATACCATTTCTTCATAAGGGGGGAGGATTTATCTAGGTGGGAATCAGTGGCCACCCACCTATTCTATTGGCTCAAAACAGGGGTTTCCACATTGGCAGTTTTTCTACATCTTTTTGGGTCCTAAACTTCCCGGGTCGTTTTGAGGCCCTAAACATCATTTTTTGGGCCCGCGACAATCACACTATAGGATTTAGCTGGAGTGTGATGAAAAAATGTGTATTCCTCAGATATCACTTTCAAACGAGCTATCCTGTGCCCCAAACAAAGATCGTATGAAAAAGTTACACCCTTGGGAAGTTGACATACCAACTACCCCCATCGGGGCCCACACACCTTTTGGTATTTCATCTTCTGGGGCTAGGGTTTTGGATTTTATTTATGTTAAAAGGGCCTATAGATCCTTATTGTAACCATCACCATCTTCTTGTGAATAAGCCTATCCATCACATCTCTTCTCAGAGATAAGATGCCACCATTCTAGCGAGTCATTCACTCTGTAATTTTATAGTTTATGTACATTCTCTCATTAATAAAAATTGTGCATTACTGTATTTACATGTCTATTGCAATATATATGTATATTTCATTGTTATATTTCTGTTGTCATTTCATTCTCAAAATAATCTGGATCATTCAACTACTTCAAGTCCCAACTCCTTGTAGCGTGACCTCGTTGGGGACATGCACAGAGAAACAAATAAAGAGAAAACCGCTCTTATACCATTGATACGGATTTATAAATGGAACAAAGTGAAATAAAGATTTATAGAAAATAAATACACAAAGATACAATAAAAATTGACTTGTATTAATAAAGAGAACTTGTTGGAACTGTAAAAATGCAGACTGAAACAAACTTGCTCGAATGGTGGCAACTTATCTCTAAGAAGAGATGTGACTGCTATGCTCATTCACAAGAAGATGAGTATAATGACGCTCCAAAGTCATTTTTAGCATAAAACATAAATGAGAAAACCATAAACATCCAAAACTCTTAACCTGGGAGATGAAACACCAAAAGGTTTGTGGGCCCTGATGGGAGTAGTTGATATGTCAACTTCCCGAGGGCATAAATTTTTCATACGATTTCCATTTGGGGTGCTCTATACACCATTGGAAAAGTATAGCCGAGGAGTACATATTCCTTTTGACATAGAATTTATCTTTTACCATATTTTAGGCAATGTCAGGCCCAAAAAACATCATTTAGGGCCTCAAAACAACCCCAAAAGTTTGGGACCCGAAAAATTATAAAAAAAACTTCCAAAATGGAACTATTATCTAAGATAGTGGAATAGTTGGGTGGCCATCGATATTCACTTGGATCAACTTAGTTTCCACATTTTGCAGAAATATCCTTTTTGTAATGACTTTTTTAACATCCATTACAATGCTAGTTCTGTCATTGACTTACAAATCCTTCAACTCCTCTTTAGTTTTGTTGTTCAAAAACTTTATTATATCTGCTTCCAAATCATGTTTATTCTCCAACTCATTTGTTGTCCCTTTTATGTTGTTCAAGACCATAGTGATTAAATCTATCTCATTCTACACTAGGGTGAAATAAAACCAATTCCTAAAAAATTTGTTAGCTATATCATCCCAAATGATATGCTTAGCTCCTTTCATCGATGGTCTCCCTGTCACCCTTGCCTTCATTCTATTTGCTTCCTTCTGAGCTTCCTCTTTAGCAACATTGATTTGTTCCAAATAGGACTCTCTGCTCTTCACTTGATCTTCTAGTTTTTCTACCTTGGCATATATTTGTTTGAGATGGTTTTTCACAGTGTCCAACTCGATCTACTTCACACTCAAATCAACCATGAATTTTGATAAGCCTTCTACTAAGTCTAATGGAGAAGTTTGCACTGTAGTTGACTTGGCTGCCTACAATTGTTGAGTTTTCTTGTTTTTCAAGGTTTCAATTTAAGCCTGTAGTCGTTCTATGATCTTTCTACTTTCCTATAATTTCCGGTAAAACTGATCCTTTTCCTCATGACTAGCCTACACCTCTGGGGTATGAACATGTTGTACATCAAGAACATTTAGCTTTTTATTTAGGATCTTAATTTCATTATCCTTCTCTTTGATTAGGTCTCCTACAATAGTTAGATTTTTAGGATCTTCTCCTAGGGAAATAATCTTCCTCTCCAACTCATTAATATGAATTCTATTGTCTTTATTTTCCACCCTCTCCTAAGTTTGTTGGACCTCACAAAGAACACATTTTACAATGCCATTTAGTCTTTTTTCATTTTCTTTACTCTGTCATCATCATTCCCTTCATCACTCGTATTTCTGCATTTGTACATTTCTACACTATATGATATTTAAGTGGCATACTTACACTAAAATAGTTTATTTCCCATGCTTTGATGATTACTTAGAGTAGATATTGTGATTTCCTAACTTACTTGTGAAATTTGACAGTTGTGTTGGCAATTTTGCAGCTGATTGGTAGTTTTGGTTGTCAAAATTTCCATGTCATTTATGAGCATATGAAGAGGATTATGAATAATATAAAATATGGGTTTTGTGGAGAATAGGGTCATTTAGGTGGGACTCAAGGAAACTCTACAAAAAGTGAAAAACAAGGGGTGTGTGGTTGAGATTTCCAAAACTGGTCATTCTGGTAACTATCCTACAATTCTATTTCTAAGTGGTTTGACCAAGTTGTGACCCATATCCACGAATATAGGAACATGGATCTCATGGACTATGATGTTATTATCTTATTCAAACTATCTTAGATCAAATCCAAGATTTGGTGGTGAAAATATCCACATGTTTAGGATCTAGGATTTGTTATTTGCAGATCCACTTGTTTATGATATGATCTCATCTTGTTGTAACTCCTTTTCATTTTTTGAAGGAGAAGTTATGTGTATAAATATGAGAGGATATCATTCAACTAATATAGTTAAGGATTTAGAGAGTTATATAGTATAGAGTTGAAGGAGAAGTTAGAGCATAGAGTTACATATTGAAGAGAAGGATCATTGTAATCATTTTGATGCTGGAATTAAGGGCTTGTTGTTGTACATCAAGAGTTCTCTACTATAGTCCTTATTGGAAGTATATGACAAGAGAGGCAAGGCACCCCTCTGTATTATACGCTCCATAAATAACTTCCTTTTTGTTGTGTGATGTTAATTCATTATTTGTTCATTTTCGTTATTGTTCATTCCTTTATACTCTTTCATTTTTGCAAGTGTGGTTTCCCTATAGAGTTAGGAATTGAAGATTGAGTTTCTTTAGTGATCAAAAGACCAATTGACTCTCTTGCTTGTCAACCAATGAAATGTGGTTAATATTTGAAATATAATTCCACTGACCTCAACTTTATTATGTATCCTTTCATTTATTCAAATTCATTTCGACAAGTGTGATTGACCGAGTGTGGTGTGCATCAGATATCTGAATGTTGTTAACCCTGAGAATCCAAGAGATAGCTAAAAATCCATAGGACTTGACCTACAACATAAGATCATCTGATTTTAATTCTTGTCCTTGAAAATTTTAATTCAAATTTCTTATCTTAGAGTTAGTTTCCTACTCCTGCATATATTTTGCTGGAATCTCACAAGCTTACGAGATCTCTGGTTGACAATTTAATGTAAATAAATTTAAGCAATTGAATTGGCCGACACTTTTGGCACCATTTTCGGGGAGATGCTAATGGATTAGGAATATGTAATTTTGTTTCCATTCCTTTCATTTAAGTTTGATTCATGGAAAAGAGAAGGATACTCATGTCAACAGATAAATTGGTGACAATAAGTGTTGGGGTCCAGTATATTGTCTATATTTACCATCTAATACATTTAATTTGTCAAACCAGGGGCCTGAATGTTTTACAGACTAACATGCAATGTATGTGCAGACTGTGCTTCTTCATTTGAGACTATTTCTCTAGGGGCTCCATATTGAGAAAAAATTTCTTCGAACAAGAAGTTTGAAACAACTTGCTCGATTGCTTTTACAACTGCCTTCGCCTCAACCCACTTTGTTACATAGTCCGTGCAAACCATAATACAAACTTTCTATTGTGAGGGGGGAGTGAATGGTCCCAAAAAATCAATGGCCCATTTTTCAAAGGGCTCAAGGGCTACCCAGGGGTTCAAGGGCATTTCGTCTGCTTTACCAAGCTGCCCCATTTGTTGGCAGCTATCACACCCCTAGACATACTTCCTTGAATCTTGAAAAATGGTGGGCCAATAATACCCCATTTGCAACACTTTGTGACCTGCTCGTTTATCTGCAAAATGGCCTCCACAGTGACCATCATGAGAAGCCTTCAAGACATCATAAATACCATCTTCTCCTATGCAATGTTGAATTTGTTGGTCAGGCCCAGTGTAAAAGAGGAATCCCTCAATCCATGTGTAACAGGCACTATGATGGATGATCTTCCACCATTCCCTATAAGGAAAATTTTGAGGCACCTTTCCTGTAGCAAGATAGTTAGCAATATCTGCATACCATGGAACATGAGTAGAAATTTCAAAAAGATGTTCATCTGAAAAACTATCTTCTACAGGTTCCCCTTGTGTATCATTTTCTAATCTAGACAAGAAATCTGCAACTACATTATCCTTCCCAGGGATATCCATGATGGTGATATCAAATTCTTGCAGTAATAATAACCATCTCATGATCTGACCCAGGGTTACAGGTTTGTTCATGAGATACCTGATGGCTACATGATCCGTGTGCACAAAAGTGGGATAACTTGTAATATAGTGTCAAAATTTATTAACAATATAAATGACTGCTAAGAATTCCTTTTCTGTTACCATATAATTTAGTTCAGCTGGAGTCAAGTTCTTCCTGATGTAGTATATTGTGTATGGTTTCTTGTCCTCCTGCTGTCCCAAAACAGATCCCACTACCATGTGAGAAGCGTCAACTGAAATATGAAATGGAAGCTTCCAATCTGGTCCTCGAAGTATCGGGGCCTTACAGACTAGTTCTTTGATTTGTCCAAATGCGATCTCACATTCATCTGTCCACACGAATTCTACATCTTTGGTTATTAACTGAAAAAGAGGGTGTGCTATTTTAGAAATTTTTTCTATGAAACATCTGTAATAGCCTTCATAACCAATGAAACTGCGTACCTGTGTTGGTGTCTTAGGTGTAGGAAAATGTAGTATTACCTCTACTTTGGCAGGATCAACCTAGATCACTGATGCTGAAAGTAAGTGTCCCAACACAACCCCTTCTTCCATGAGCATGTGACACTTTTCCGTGCTAAGAGAAACATGCATTTGTTTGCATCTTTTAAGTACTCCGTATTTTCCAAGGCTTCTTCGAAGGAATCCCCATAAGGAGTGAAGTCATCCATGTAGATTTCAACACTTTCATTGACTAAATCAGAGAAGATCCCAAGTATTTCCCTTTGGAAAGTAGCAAGTGCATTACAAAGGCTGAATGGAAGAACTCTGTATGCAAAGGTCCATTAGGGGCTCGTGAAAGTGGTCTTGTCCTAGTATTTAGGAGCTATATGGATATGATTATACACGTTGAACCCATCCAGGAAGGAGAAAAACCTCTTCCATGCTAATGTGTCAGGGACTTGGTCAATAAAGGGAAGAGGAAAATGGTCTTTTTGAGTTGCTTTATTCAATTCCCGATAATTGACACAAATCCTCCACTTTACATTCTTCTTAGGAACAATGACCAGTGGGGATACCCATTAACTATCTGATATAGGGTAGATGAATCCCACATCTAATAATTTTTGCAGCTCATCTTTGAAAATCTGTTTCAAAGCGGGATTCATTCTCCTCTGTGGTTGTCTAATGGGCCGACATCCCTCTTGAATGTATATGTGATGGTACATAAATCAACTGGGATTCCTTTCATATCTGTATATTCCCAGGTGAAGGCCTCTTTCTGTTCCCAAAGAATTTTAAGTAAATGCTCAAACTGTGTGGGTGAGAGATCAAGATTGACATTCAATGTCTTTCCTGGTTCAATTTCAACAGGGACACTACTGTGTGGTGCGACTGGTATAGTCTCTATCTCAGTTTTGGATTCAGGAGTGTCCTGGTCATTACAGTTCATAACAGATTTGAGAAATGACTGGGTAGAATTGGGAACAGAGTCAGAGTCATTGATGAAGGTGTTGATGGTATCATCCTCCATATCATTCTTAAAACAAAGGGCCTCACTAATGGTAAGGATTGGTATTATCTCTTCATCAATCTCCAACCCTTTTATAGGTGAGGATTTCCGTAATAGGGTGAGTCCAGATCCTTTTGATGAACTTGGTTCTAGAGGAGGGTACAAAATAAGGCTCTTAGTATCCCCTCCATTAGATATCACCATATTTCTTGAATGACAACCAATATAGGCATCTTCTGTTGTAAGCCAAGGTCTCCCAAGGATAAAAGGATGCCCTCCAAATGAGGATTGCATTTGTAAAACTAGGAGATCAATAGGGTACTGCCATGAATCTACTGAAATGGTTATGTCTTCCAATTTGCCTATTGGTTTAACAATAGATCGGTCTGCCAATTCTAGAATGGTAGGTGTGGGTTTGAAATCATGCAGACCAAGAATGGTTGTAGTTGCGGAAGTTATAACATTGATTGAATCTCCCAGATCTACTAATACATATGGAATGTTAACCCCATTTATTTGTATAGTTAGAATAGGGTTCCCTGGGTCTACATGTTTAAAAGGTATAGACTTTCCTAACATAATGTCTGACAATTTCCCCATGACATGGATAGTAAGTGGATCCTTAGGCTTCCTTCCAAGTTTCTTAGAACAATGTTCCCTAATCATTTTCGCATAAATCGACACATCTCTCATTGCTTGGAGAAGGGAATTCTAACGAATAAATTCTGTAGTTCCCCCAAGAAGTCAAATTTAGGATGAGGATGTTATTTTGCTAGAGATAGTCTTTCTGGCTAGGGGGGATTATTGTGATTTTCCTTAGTGACAGGGTTCTGAGGAGGAAATTGCTAGTTCACAAGATTTTTAAGTTTCCTATCTTCCTTCTCAGGTTCTGACTCTGGAAATTCATTATCAATTTGCTCAATAATTATTAGTGAATTCTTGGCATTCACTACCCTACCCGATCTAAGATTTAGTTCTTTACATCCCAGGGTGGAAATTCCATAAGTAGGGAGGTTGAGTGTCTCAACCTGCTGATCTCCTTTATTATTTGGATTGAGGTTGGATTGGACAAGAATTTGTGGCCGAAGAGGAGGGTTATTAGCATAAACACTAGGGGGAAGTTGTAATTGTTGTTGCTGTTGGAACTGTTGTGGTGGCATAATCTGAGGAAGTTGATTCTCATTTATTTGATTAGGAGCATGCCAGTTCTGGGACCATGGGGCAGTTCAATTATTCTGTGGGGGCCATGGTTGCTAAGAAGTGGGATATTGGTATTGATAATTTTGTGTCCATGATGGTGAAAAAGGCACAGTTTGAGATCTGAAATTTGAAGTATTGAAATACTGAGAGAAGTGCTGAGGCATACCTTGATTTATGTTCTGTGGTCGTGGCTACCATGGATTCTTTGGTCCCATAAAGTAGAGCTTATCGTTTTCTTCATCTGCTCCCTGAAATATCGCTTTTAATCCTGGAAAAGAAGGACATTCGCTAGTCTCATGATTTTGATCACATATAGTGCAAATAGTGTTTAGTGGACATTCATGCTGCGAATGTTTCTTTCTGCACCTAGGACAAAAGACTTCCATGGATTTTTCTGACTCAATCTGCTTCTGTTTTGCTTGTAGAAGGTCTAATTGTGAGGTTAGGGTGTTCAAAATGTCAGTCCTCAAATCCTCTAGCAGGTTTCCAAGTTCTATCTTTGTGATCCCACTGCCGGATGATTTGGTAATTTGAGTCCCCTGCCTATGTCTGGTTGGTCCTCATGAACATTGGATGCATAATTCACAGATTGTGTCAAAGTCTGACTTTGATATGTCCCCTTTTCCTACCATATTCAATAATTCTAAGGAATCTTCCCTTAATGCTCGAAGAAATATTATTTTCAAGATATCCTTGTCTATATCATTGTGTCCTAATCTCTGCAGACTATAATTAAAGCATTCCAAAAAATCCTCCATGTTCTCATCCTCCTTCTACACTATTTTAAAGATCTCCTACTTTACATCTCGAGATTTGAAATAATATTGGTACTTTTCAAGGAAGGTAGTTTTCATTTCTTCCCAGGTAGTGATATTTTTGCCACCTAAGCCCATGGACCATCTCAGGGATGTTCCTTTTAAAGTAGCAGGAAATATTTTTATCTTCTGAGCATTAGAGATATAATCATACCCATGACAGACAATGTCAAATTCAAATATAAATGTGTCTGGGTCTTCAGTAGATCATCCATGAAAATTAGGTAGTGCAGAGAAGGGGATAGACTTCACGGGAGCCTCACCTGTGATATCCCCAATTGGAAATTCAAGTGATGAGTTAGCCATACTTTTGTACTTACTTTGAGTTTTTGCATAATTCCCACTAGGTGTTTAAGTCTGTTTATCTGTATTCCCTTGTCCCTCGCTGTGCAAGTGTTCCTCAAGGTTGTCCTAGTGGGAGGATTCCCAAAAGTCTTCTTTTGTTTGACCAAGGTTTTCCTAACCCAGGGGTGAGTTAGATTCCCAAAATATCCCCCCAGTTTTGCAGCACTTCCTTGATCTCGGGGTGAAATGAATTCTTCTTCTAGCCCCATGGTGTATTCCTCCCTTGCCTTCTTACTTGCCACCTCTTCTTCTTCGAATCATGAATCTGTTGTTGAGGAGGGTTTAGGTTGATTTACTGATTCCCCCCTGGATCTAAGTCGAGATCCTCCCCTACCAGTGATTTGAGATGGTGTACTTGACCCGGTCTGAGGTGGCTGGTCTGATTTGGCTTTTGCAATTATTTCCTGGATGAAAGTTTCTTTGCCTTGATCTTTTCCCCTTCCTCTTGGAGGTATTCCTCCCTCGTGGTTTCTTCCTCTGCCTCGATCTATCATATGAATGGTGGAAAGGAAAAAATTCATTTATCTACTTAATTGCTTAGGACCTGAGGCAAGGTATAAATTTCCCTCCTCAAGACGAGAGAGTGGCCCCTAAAACAGAAAGAAGAAAGCAAAAAGAAAAAAAAAAAAAAACCCGAAGAACAAAAAAATGAAAACAACTTAAATGCCTAGGAATTGGAGCAGGAAAAGTAAGACGTTCCTCCCCAGGATGAGGGATTGATCCTATGATCAATATGGATCAAATTTTTTGCCTTTGGAAGCCTCCCCGACAACGACGCCAAAATGTTAGTGTCCTGTATATCGTCTAGATTTACCACCTAATAAATTTAATTTGTCAACCCAGGGGCCTGAATGTTTTACAGACTACCGTGCACTGTATGTGCAGGCTGTGATTCTTTCAATATTGATCATGCAAGTAAACAATCATTGCAGTAAAATAAAGAACAAAAACTAGATTACTGGTGCTAAAACATAAATAACTGTAACATTCAAATAAAGAAGGAAAGCTGTAAATGAAGCAGAACACACAGATCTAACAGATTCCACTCAAAACCACAAAAAAACTATATCGTAGGCCGACATCACCTGACCAGAAGAGTGAGCCCAACTCCCCGATCAGGGCTACGGTGAACTAACTTCCACGAAAACTCAGAAACTCAGAAGAAACTCAATTTTCATTAAATAAAATGGGATCACATAGGTTGCATTCTTGATACATGACAACTCTTAGCTAGCTGACTGATTGGATAATCCTTCTCTATCTCTGTTCGGCCTTTTATACAATTCGTGGAGCACATAACGTCCCAAGATTAGGGTAACAACTCTTCCTAAAAATACACAAAGGTTGAACCGATTAACATAACCTAATGTTGAACCATGGAACATGTCCTCTTTTGCACCTTCAACCCACGGACTGCGCTGCATCCTTGACCGCATCATCTTGCCAGATTGCATTTTCTCTGTTCCTGTGAGATTTCTAAGATGAGTGATTCGCTTTGGTAAACCCCCAACCAATCTCTAATGTTTTTGAACTAATACACACAATGAAATAATAGAGGTGCATTGTTACCCTTGTGGTTACACACAATATCTCAAGGAATATATAAATGGAGGTAAATAAGGATAGAAAAAGGTGGTAGAAAACAAGAAATTTCATGGGCCAACAGTAAGGTCTTAGTAGCATGAGGTGTCCAAGTACATGTTTTGATTTCAATTTTTCTTTGTATAGAACTTGCAGTTTTTATTCAAAAAGACACCCCTTTGCACTAATCCATGTGAAAGACAGGTATTATCAGCCAACAAGGAGCCTTCGAAGATGCTCAAGAGTTTTAGAGTAAATAAACATGCTACTCCAAGAAATTTCTCAAATCCTCGCAGCAGTAGGAAAATATTGAAAGCCATTAGGAACACACCTGCATTCCAGGAAATAGAAGATCAAAATTTTCATGAGCAACAAGAATATATAGAAGCTTTCCTTGATTCTCCTTACAAATATGGAGAAGCGATCAAAGAGCCATGGACAATATTTGATGGAGAGCAGATATTTGAACCTGAGATTGAAGAGTTTATTGCAAGTTTGTGCCCAGATCCTTTATGCAAGAGCCAAATGTTCGAAGATATATAGGGTATGATAAAGGAGGATATGCAAGAAAATAGTACCAATGAGGAATATAAACAAATGATTATTGGTTACATTTAAGAATGGATCCAAAAAATCATTAGGCTAGGGCACCACTTCATCCTCCAACATCTCTTGGCACCAAATCAGGAAGATCGATTGGTTCCTCATATTCAGGTATATATCAAAGATTATCTTTCGAATTTGAATATGATTTTATTTGTAATCCTATTACACAGATGACTCCATTGGAAGTACTCCTATACTTGAGAAGAGGATCTCCTTTTTCTCAAGCAGGGTAGGGTAGTGAATGAAATTTTAAATAAATGTTGACTCCAAGTATAGCTCAATAGCCTAGTTTAATAATAAGAAGGATGTTGGATATATTACACACACTTAGGATATTTTTTCCTTATTTTCCTATGTTTATTAGTCATTATTGAGGGTATCCTATTTTTTAGGAACCTCTCCTACATTCTAGGATACTATTCTCTTCATTTTAGATCCAGTTACACTAGTGGAAGTCACTCATGCATGGAAACCTCAGTTTTATCACTAGAAGTTTCATGTGATTCTCTCACTTCCACACATGTGACTCAGTTAACTGAAGACTACATGACTATTTAACGAGGACTAGGTGGCAATTAACTCTGGTAACTGTGTATGTGTGTCCAGATCTCTCTAGAACACCACTATGGTGCATTGGCTTCTCTTCCAGTACACATTAGTTGAGCTATACAAAGAATATCATGTGTAAATTATCATTCATTCATTTGGTTAATACAATTATATTATTTTCTCTCCAATTTTTCTCTTGTCTTCTCACTTTTGCAAGTTGTGTTCATTCTTATGCTAGCTAGATCTCTTGTGCAAGTCCTCAACACATTCTACATGGTATCAAATCCCACAAGTTGCTAGGAATAAGGCACACCAACATTTTTTATTTGTTGATATTGAATATTGAAGAACGCAAGAAGAATGGAATCTCAACCATCTATCATGCTAACACCGTACAACTGCTTTGAATGGAACAAAATGATGTATATTTTTCTATGAGGTAGAGTATTGTGTAGGTTAACCATGGACATAGAAATAGAACCCACATCAACCATTGAAAAATCCAAATACCTCAATAGAATGGATGAGGCTTATGTAGCCCTTTGCATGCATATATTCTCTGAGTTGTTGTTTCATGTATCTTCTTGCAAAACTCCAAATGAGATCTGTACCACCATGGAAGGACTATTTGGCAAAAAAATACAAGATCATAGGCCACATGCTCGAGGTGGAATTACTTGCATTATATCCGAAAATCTTTGAAAACATCCATGATTTATTCACAAGGTACAAAGATTTGTTGTTGCAACACAAGGCTTGCGTGGTTGATAAATCAAAGGAGGAAAAGCGAATGGTTCTCACCATTTTTTCAAAACTTGGTTCAGATTATTCAATTTGTATTTCTACTTTCCACACTCAGAGGTCGATTGCTGGAGCATCCTGGACTATGCCCTCTTTGGAGAGCTTCATTGAGGCCCCGATTCAGGAGTAAGAAAAACTCATTAAGATGGGTGTAAGAAAAAAATCATAGAGCATGTGCACTTTCTACACATGATGGAAACAATTCTCAACATCAGAAATCCCAAAAGAAAGGCAAAGAAAATACACATGCAGAACAAAAGAAGGAAGGGTACTCCACATGAGCCGCATGTAGGTACTTTTGTCCTTCCACCAGTTCGAGATGACGAGTTTGCACATTCATACTCTACTTCAGATCTAAGTTTCGATACAGAGTCATAGGATTCAGAACATGAATATGCACAGTTAGTACATGTGGATGAGGAGCCACAATAGAGGCCCAAGTGGGCACAAACCACTCTTAAGGATGCATGAGATATTGTTGGGGATCCAACAGATCTTAGGAGGACTCGATATCAGTTCGAGGATCCCCCTCGTGTACTCACAACCACTGAGCCCATATTTCATATGAATTGTTATGTGGCTTAGTATTCAGACCCGGAGACCTATGGCGAGGCTATAGGGAATCCCTTTTGGGAATCAACCATGCAGGAGGAGTACAAATCCCTCCTCAAGAACCAAACTTGGGATCTGGTTTTGATTCCTTCAGGAAGGAATATTGTCATATGCAGATGGGTCTACAGGATCAAGAATGTAGTGGATGGACAGTTAGCAGATACAAGCCAATATTGGTTACGAAAGGTTTTTAACAGGTTCATGACATAAAATACAATGAGACGTTCACTCCACTAGTTAATATGGACTCCATTCATTTGTACCTTGCTATTGTGACAACCAGAGGATGAGAAGTCCATCCGATGGATGTGAAGAATGCATTTCTTCACGAAGATATATTAGAGGATATTTACATGGAGAAAACACTTAGCTTCATACATTATTCATATTTGGTTTTCAGGCTCAAGAAGTCCCTCTACGGCCTCAAGCAAATGCCGAGAGCATGGTACACCAATATGGATTCCTATGTGTTGTCCCGTAATTTTTTGAGATGCAAATCTGATCCAAATGTCTACATTATTAGGACTATTGATTTACTTTTGATTTTAGTTCTTTATGTGGATGATCTTTTGATCATTGGTTGCTTGACTTCATCAATTGTTGTGTTGAAGAGGATTCATCATGACAGGTTTTTGATGATGGACATGGATCCACTCCATTACTTCCTTTGTCTCGAGATTAGTCAGGATGCTTCAATAGTCAATATATCTCAAGCCAAGTATTCTAGGGATCTCACAGAGAGATTTCACATGACATACTGCAAGTCTACCCCTACCCCCTTCTTATCTGGGGTGAGACTTGAGGATGGTGGGGACACTCCACTAGTTGACAACACTCTGTATAGACAAATAGTGGGGATTTTGGTGTATCTCTCCCACTCCTAACCAAATATATCATATGCAATGACAGAAATATCTAGGTACATGCATGAGCTGCATGAGTTACACTGCAAGGCTACAAAATGTATTCTTCGGTATGTTTGGGGCACCATCAATTATGGGATCCATTATGCAACAGGTTGCAAGTTGGATCTCATAGGCTTCATAGATTCTAACTGGGTAGGTGAAAACAATAATCACAAGTCCACATATGGATACACTCTCAGTTTGGGTTCAGGGCCTCTCTGTTAGTTGAGCAAGAAGTGGTTTGCTATTTCTCTATCTTCAGCTGAGGCTGAGTATAGAGGAGTAGTTAACACTACCATCCAGGCATTGTGGCTACAAAACTTCCTTACAGAGTTGGGAATATAGTTCCACATACTGACTGCCATTTTGTGTGAAAACAAAAGTACTCTCAAGTTTTGTAGAGACCCAGTGCAGTGGAAACATACAAAGAATATCGAGATGCATATGCACTACATCAACGATCTAGTCCATGAGAGGATCATCGACCTATAGTTATTTCCTTCCTATGAACAAACTGCTGACATATTCACCATGACTTTCACTGAGAAGAAGTTTCACTCTCTGCGTTCTCATCTTGGACTGAAGGATCTTTCTCTTCTTTTGATACATTGTACTTTGAGAGGGAGGGGGTGTTTCCCATGAGATTTTCGCTCTTTCCTCACTTTATTTCTTCAATGTTCATTAGTTTCATTTTTCATTGGTACCTAACATGGACCTTGTTTTCGCGACCCATTCTTCATTACCCCATAGTAGTGTTCAAGGGGGTGTTGGAAATATTACACACACCTAGGATATTTGTTTTCTTATTTTCCTATGTTTATTAGTCATTATTGAGGGTCTCCTATTCTTTAGGAACCTCTCCTACATTCTAGGAGAACATTCTCTTCAGTTTAGATCCAGTTACACTTAGTTAAAATAGTGGAAGTCACTCATGCATGGAAACCTCAGTTTTATCACCAACAATTTCATGTGCTTCTCTCACTTCCACATGTGTGACTCAGTTAATTGAAGATTGCATGACCAGTTAACTAGGACTAGGTGGCAGTTAACTCCGACAACTTCCTATGTGTCTAGATCTTTCTAGACCACCACTATGGCACATTGGATTCTCTTCTAGTGCACATTAGTTGAGCTATATAGAGCATATCATGTGTAAATTATCATTCATTCATTTAGTTAATACAATTCTATTGTTTTCTCTCCAAGTTTTCTCTTTTATTCTCACTTTTGCAAGCTATGTTCGTTCTTCTGCTAGCTAGATCTCTTGTGCATGTACTCACCACATTCTACAAAGGATACATTTTCAGAGATGATTATTAGATCTCCCACAACCTAGATCTCCTTCATACATGGAATAGTTTTTTTCTTTTGTCTTTGCTCAGCATCGGTCAGTCCTTGCAGCCGTTTCTTTAGAATTCAAATGATCTTTGTTTATTTAGTTAAATGAACTACATAGTGTGTGTCATAAAATCTATAAAATGTGTTTTTTTATTTGAATAAGTCTGGATGGAAACAAGCATTGATTTATTAGTAGTGCAGAAGCCTTCTCTAGTTTTAGATGCAGATAGA
Organism: Picea engelmannii; assembly: GCA_009831015.1. Taxonomy (NCBI): domain Eukaryota; kingdom Viridiplantae; phylum Streptophyta; class Pinopsida; order Pinales; family Pinaceae; genus Picea; species Picea engelmannii. The sequence continues at coordinate 104,460 of ML819138.1, read as the reverse complement.
TTTAACTTCATACATCTTTTCAGAGTTCCAACATTCACATTATCACATCTTCTCTTTAGTAGCAACACTTACATTTCTTGGAATGATTATTTCTAATGATCTTCAAATCCCAGTTCCTTCAAAACAACTCAAATTAAGCTCATTTACATAATTTTATCTTATTCATTTCTCCTCCTTCAACACACAAGTACTGGTCCAAGTATTCATGGAGGTAAAACCCGAGCATTTTAAAATTTGTTCTAATTTCTCCAAAGTAGTAGCACATTAGTACAAGCCAAATTTGGAACTTCATCTTTTCTGGAACAAATGCAAAAAGATGAAGTTCCAAATCTGATCTCTTTTTGCATTTGTTCCAGAAATCAGAGATCAGATTTCACGTTAAAGATGAAGCCAACAAATATTTGGATGAGAGTAAATTGCAAGATTTGATGAAGGATCTGAATCCAATGATGAATTCAAGAAAAGATCTCCAAGTCACAATATGTTATTTATTCATTCAATTTCATTGAGGATGAAATGCTTGGTTTGTTTATGAAACTCGTGCCAAAACATAGAGGCATATTTTTGGGGTCAATTGTGTGAAATTTAATAAGAATATTGAAAATATTCCACACGGGTTTCGTGGGGGACTAGCCCATTTTGGTTTCTAGTAGATGGTTTCCCAAAATTATGAAGGATTTGGGAGATACACTAGATTCTTTAAACTGATATCTCCTATAAATTTAGTTGCAAACATGTTTTGAAATTCATGATATGTTTTGTGGTTAGTTTTTTATAGAGATCTGTGAGAAATGGATCTAGGAGATATTGATTGCATTGTATTCCCTTCCTCTTAAAATCTAGTGAAAAATTGGTATATGCTTGTGCGTGGAATCCTAAATGCATTAGTTGGTCTTCGACATAACAATTATGTAAATGGTGTTAGAAATCGATGGATTATTTTGGAAGGGGACAATCACATCGCATCTCGAAAGGGTCGAATTGCTCCAATAGGCACAAGGGACAACACTTTATAATTCCTTTTTGGTGATAGTGGTTGGGTGTAACATAGAGAAAATGGAATATTGTATTGTTTTGATGCAACAAAGTGTTTTTTCCTCTGGAAACATATCAGAGAAACTTCGCATGGCCAAGTTGGACTGCATAAATGAAATAGTGGTGGATTTATTTGCTAGAGTTGGATTTTTTTTCTAAAGAATACCTTCAACAACATCTAGTAAACCCTTCAATATTTCAACCAACCATACTTATTTCAAAATTATGAGGTGCAGAGTATTCATTCTCAGCTTTCATGATCCAAATTAAGGTATAATCAATCATTTTCTATCTTCAACAACAACTAGTTATCCATTTTCTATGTTCAATTTTTATTCTTGGAAAAACATAATTCTTGTTGTACTACTGGAAGCATTATAAAAAATAATAATTTGAATTTTGTTATGACAATTAACATCCAAAATTAACAATGCTACAAAAGGTTTTGCATCCTCATATGGTTCAGTTTTTGGGTGCTATCACAAAACATATTCCTATGATGATAATTGCAGAGTATCTTCCAAATGGAGATTTGAGCAGTTACCTCCAAAAGAAAGGGCGTTTATAACCTACAAATACAATGAGAGTTTCTCTTGATATTGCAAGAGGAATGAATTATCTTCACAAATACAAGCCAATGGTAATCATCCATTGTAATTTGAAGCCAATTTTGTGTAATAGGGGAGGGGGGGGGTGGTGGGGGGAATTGGAAAGTGACAGATTTTGGATTGAGTCAATTTTTGAAGTTGTCATCAGAAAAAGTTTGAGAATGGAATCCACTCCCCTTGGACAATAACTCAATTCTATACATGGCACCAAAGGTTTACAAAAAATGAAACATTTGATAGAAGTATGGATGTTTTCTGTTTTGGCCTTATTATTTATGAGATGATTGAAGGAACCCCTCCTTTTCAATCAAAATCACTAGAAGAAGTCTCCAAAATTATGACTTTGGAGGATAAGAGAACAAAATTGAAACTCAATCCAAAGAATTATCCTAGTGATTTGAAACATTTGATTCAAGAATGTTGGGACAAAGCTGAAGAAAAAGTGGGTATGAGAAATATTTTCATTGCTGCTACAATCTAATGACTTTGATCATGCTGCCACAAAATTGTTGGAAAACATATCCATAAGCCTCCATGAAGATACTCATTCCCCTACTTAACATGCATTATGGGATGGATATGTCCTTTCCATTCAACATTCATAGAAACAGTAGGATCTGGACGACTAACAACATGTAACAATTCTATTTTCTGATCATTTGCTCATTTGGGATGATCCATCTCAACATTGACAATCTGGTAGCCAAATAAACTCTCCTTCTTCATCATTGAGATATCAACCAAGGATGTCCAAGTAAGAAAATTACAATTCCATGTTGATTGTGTGATCCATAAATTCAAGGGTTGAAGGTTTCATTACTTCTGCATGGAGGTAAAACTTGAGATTATGAAAAAAAATTCAAATATTTGTTGCTTGGCCTAGTTGTTTTGAAGCATTATTCAATTTGATATATATTCTAGTTGGTGGTATGGAACCTTTTTCTTCCCAGTATTATTTTCCATTCCCATTATGTTTTAATATTTTATTACAAAGCTAGTTGGATCAACATGAATCCAAGCCTCTCACTGGATGAGAAATGGTGGCCATGGTTTCATCCTTTCAAGAGAAGAAAAATTTTGGTTGTAAATATCTGTATGATAATAAATCAAGCGTCACTAAGGGATAATTGCACTCAGACATCAAAACATATGCTACACTTCAATTTAATCATAAGGACAAAGAAACAAAATCATTTATACCTTCAAGTCTATTCCTGAACCAACTAATGTACAATCAATTGCCAGTGTGTGGAAGTCTGAACATGAGTATAAATAACAATGAACAATAGTGTTGATGATGCATTGTTGAAGCTTGAAAAGGATTGAATTAAATCCATTGGCGTAACTTGAGATTATTTATAGAAAATTTAATGCATTAAAATCATTTGTTTCAAAATTACAATGATTTTTTGTAGCTAAAAAAACGTTGTTACAACCAGATTTTCATTCTCAGTGATGATATTTGCATGACATTTGCAAGCAGATGAGGTTGAATTAAAAAATTTTAAGACATGGGTTTTGTAACCCATGCAACAAATTGAATTTGCATAGATAAAATTTTGAGATAGTGCATAATGAGGGATCTGCATGTATGTTTTTGAAGCATATTTTGATATAATTTCCAGATTTCATATAACAGTCTGCTTCAAGGGCACTTTTTTCACGTTATTTGTAAATTACTGAAGTTGAACCGAGAAATATCGAGAGATGGGTTTTGTGCCCCATACAACAAATTGAGTATATTGAGGAAGGAATTTGTAGAAAATGCATGACAAGGGTTGCATCAACATGTTTCAAAACTGATTTTATAAAATTTATCTGAATTTTTGTAAATAGTTACAACCATCTTTCTGTAGCCGATTTGTAGTTTTGTATGGTTGCATGCATCCCAAGACTAGATAAGATCAATTTTGCAGCATTTGTGTAGTAACAATTCAATAACAATCAACATATTCAAATTTGTCT
>ML819138.1:79965-100752 GCA_009831015.1 Picea engelmannii | reverse complement strand
GTAGTTGACTTGGCTGCCTACAATTGTTGAGTTTTCTTGTTTTTCAAGGTTTCAATTTAAGCCTGTAGTCGTTCTATGATCTTTCTACTTTCCTATAATTTCCGGTAAAACTGATCCTTTTCCTCATGACTAGCCTACACCTCTGGGGTATGAACATGTTGTACATCAAGAACATTTAGCTTTTTATTTAGGATCTTAATTTCATTATCCTTCTCTTTGATTAGGTCTCCTACAATAGTTAGATTTTTAGGATCTTCTCCTAGGGAAATAATCTTCCTCTCCAACTCATTAATATGAATTCTATTGTCTTTATTTTCCACCCTCTCCTAAGTTTGTTGGACCTCACAAAGAACACATTTTACAATGCCATTTAGTCTTTTTTCATTTTCTTTACTCTGTCATCATCATTCCCTTCATCACTCGTATTTCTGCATTTGTACATTTCTACACTATATGATATTTAAGTGGCATACTTACACTAAAATAGTTTATTTCCCATGCTTTGATGATTACTTAGAGTAGATATTGTGATTTCCTAACTTACTTGTGAAATTTGACAGTTGTGTTGGCAATTTTGCAGCTGATTGGTAGTTTTGGTTGTCAAAATTTCCATGTCATTTATGAGCATATGAAGAGGATTATGAATAATATAAAATATGGGTTTTGTGGAGAATAGGGTCATTTAGGTGGGACTCAAGGAAACTCTACAAAAAGTGAAAAACAAGGGGTGTGTGGTTGAGATTTCCAAAACTGGTCATTCTGGTAACTATCCTACAATTCTATTTCTAAGTGGTTTGACCAAGTTGTGACCCATATCCACGAATATAGGAACATGGATCTCATGGACTATGATGTTATTATCTTATTCAAACTATCTTAGATCAAATCCAAGATTTGGTGGTGAAAATATCCACATGTTTAGGATCTAGGATTTGTTATTTGCAGATCCACTTGTTTATGATATGATCTCATCTTGTTGTAACTCCTTTTCATTTTTTGAAGGAGAAGTTATGTGTATAAATATGAGAGGATATCATTCAACTAATATAGTTAAGGATTTAGAGAGTTATATAGTATAGAGTTGAAGGAGAAGTTAGAGCATAGAGTTACATATTGAAGAGAAGGATCATTGTAATCATTTTGATGCTGGAATTAAGGGCTTGTTGTTGTACATCAAGAGTTCTCTACTATAGTCCTTATTGGAAGTATATGACAAGAGAGGCAAGGCACCCCTCTGTATTATACGCTCCATAAATAACTTCCTTTTTGTTGTGTGATGTTAATTCATTATTTGTTCATTTTCGTTATTGTTCATTCCTTTATACTCTTTCATTTTTGCAAGTGTGGTTTCCCTATAGAGTTAGGAATTGAAGATTGAGTTTCTTTAGTGATCAAAAGACCAATTGACTCTCTTGCTTGTCAACCAATGAAATGTGGTTAATATTTGAAATATAATTCCACTGACCTCAACTTTATTATGTATCCTTTCATTTATTCAAATTCATTTCGACAAGTGTGATTGACCGAGTGTGGTGTGCATCAGATATCTGAATGTTGTTAACCCTGAGAATCCAAGAGATAGCTAAAAATCCATAGGACTTGACCTACAACATAAGATCATCTGATTTTAATTCTTGTCCTTGAAAATTTTAATTCAAATTTCTTATCTTAGAGTTAGTTTCCTACTCCTGCATATATTTTGCTGGAATCTCACAAGCTTACGAGATCTCTGGTTGACAATTTAATGTAAATAAATTTAAGCAATTGAATTGGCCGACACTTTTGGCACCATTTTCGGGGAGATGCTAATGGATTAGGAATATGTAATTTTGTTTCCATTCCTTTCATTTAAGTTTGATTCATGGAAAAGAGAAGGATACTCATGTCAACAGATAAATTGGTGACAATAAGTGTTGGGGTCCAGTATATTGTCTATATTTACCATCTAATACATTTAATTTGTCAAACCAGGGGCCTGAATGTTTTACAGACTAACATGCAATGTATGTGCAGACTGTGCTTCTTCATTTGAGACTATTTCTCTAGGGGCTCCATATTGAGAAAAAATTTCTTCGAACAAGAAGTTTGAAACAACTTGCTCGATTGCTTTTACAACTGCCTTCGCCTCAACCCACTTTGTTACATAGTCCGTGCAAACCATAATACAAACTTTCTATTGTGAGGGGGGAGTGAATGGTCCCAAAAAATCAATGGCCCATTTTTCAAAGGGCTCAAGGGCTACCCAGGGGTTCAAGGGCATTTCGTCTGCTTTACCAAGCTGCCCCATTTGTTGGCAGCTATCACACCCCTAGACATACTTCCTTGAATCTTGAAAAATGGTGGGCCAATAATACCCCATTTGCAACACTTTGTGACCTGCTCGTTTATCTGCAAAATGGCCTCCACAGTGACCATCATGAGAAGCCTTCAAGACATCATAAATACCATCTTCTCCTATGCAATGTTGAATTTGTTGGTCAGGCCCAGTGTAAAAGAGGAATCCCTCAATCCATGTGTAACAGGCACTATGATGGATGATCTTCCACCATTCCCTATAAGGAAAATTTTGAGGCACCTTTCCTGTAGCAAGATAGTTAGCAATATCTGCATACCATGGAACATGAGTAGAAATTTCAAAAAGATGTTCATCTGAAAAACTATCTTCTACAGGTTCCCCTTGTGTATCATTTTCTAATCTAGACAAGAAATCTGCAACTACATTATCCTTCCCAGGGATATCCATGATGGTGATATCAAATTCTTGCAGTAATAATAACCATCTCATGATCTGACCCAGGGTTACAGGTTTGTTCATGAGATACCTGATGGCTACATGATCCGTGTGCACAAAAGTGGGATAACTTGTAATATAGTGTCAAAATTTATTAACAATATAAATGACTGCTAAGAATTCCTTTTCTGTTACCATATAATTTAGTTCAGCTGGAGTCAAGTTCTTCCTGATGTAGTATATTGTGTATGGTTTCTTGTCCTCCTGCTGTCCCAAAACAGATCCCACTACCATGTGAGAAGCGTCAACTGAAATATGAAATGGAAGCTTCCAATCTGGTCCTCGAAGTATCGGGGCCTTACAGACTAGTTCTTTGATTTGTCCAAATGCGATCTCACATTCATCTGTCCACACGAATTCTACATCTTTGGTTATTAACTGAAAAAGAGGGTGTGCTATTTTAGAAATTTTTTCTATGAAACATCTGTAATAGCCTTCATAACCAATGAAACTGCGTACCTGTGTTGGTGTCTTAGGTGTAGGAAAATGTAGTATTACCTCTACTTTGGCAGGATCAACCTAGATCACTGATGCTGAAAGTAAGTGTCCCAACACAACCCCTTCTTCCATGAGCATGTGACACTTTTCCGTGCTAAGAGAAACATGCATTTGTTTGCATCTTTTAAGTACTCCGTATTTTCCAAGGCTTCTTCGAAGGAATCCCCATAAGGAGTGAAGTCATCCATGTAGATTTCAACACTTTCATTGACTAAATCAGAGAAGATCCCAAGTATTTCCCTTTGGAAAGTAGCAAGTGCATTACAAAGGCTGAATGGAAGAACTCTGTATGCAAAGGTCCATTAGGGGCTCGTGAAAGTGGTCTTGTCCTAGTATTTAGGAGCTATATGGATATGATTATACACGTTGAACCCATCCAGGAAGGAGAAAAACCTCTTCCATGCTAATGTGTCAGGGACTTGGTCAATAAAGGGAAGAGGAAAATGGTCTTTTTGAGTTGCTTTATTCAATTCCCGATAATTGACACAAATCCTCCACTTTACATTCTTCTTAGGAACAATGACCAGTGGGGATACCCATTAACTATCTGATATAGGGTAGATGAATCCCACATCTAATAATTTTTGCAGCTCATCTTTGAAAATCTGTTTCAAAGCGGGATTCATTCTCCTCTGTGGTTGTCTAATGGGCCGACATCCCTCTTGAATGTATATGTGATGGTACATAAATCAACTGGGATTCCTTTCATATCTGTATATTCCCAGGTGAAGGCCTCTTTCTGTTCCCAAAGAATTTTAAGTAAATGCTCAAACTGTGTGGGTGAGAGATCAAGATTGACATTCAATGTCTTTCCTGGTTCAATTTCAACAGGGACACTACTGTGTGGTGCGACTGGTATAGTCTCTATCTCAGTTTTGGATTCAGGAGTGTCCTGGTCATTACAGTTCATAACAGATTTGAGAAATGACTGGGTAGAATTGGGAACAGAGTCAGAGTCATTGATGAAGGTGTTGATGGTATCATCCTCCATATCATTCTTAAAACAAAGGGCCTCACTAATGGTAAGGATTGGTATTATCTCTTCATCAATCTCCAACCCTTTTATAGGTGAGGATTTCCGTAATAGGGTGAGTCCAGATCCTTTTGATGAACTTGGTTCTAGAGGAGGGTACAAAATAAGGCTCTTAGTATCCCCTCCATTAGATATCACCATATTTCTTGAATGACAACCAATATAGGCATCTTCTGTTGTAAGCCAAGGTCTCCCAAGGATAAAAGGATGCCCTCCAAATGAGGATTGCATTTGTAAAACTAGGAGATCAATAGGGTACTGCCATGAATCTACTGAAATGGTTATGTCTTCCAATTTGCCTATTGGTTTAACAATAGATCGGTCTGCCAATTCTAGAATGGTAGGTGTGGGTTTGAAATCATGCAGACCAAGAATGGTTGTAGTTGCGGAAGTTATAACATTGATTGAATCTCCCAGATCTACTAATACATATGGAATGTTAACCCCATTTATTTGTATAGTTAGAATAGGGTTCCCTGGGTCTACATGTTTAAAAGGTATAGACTTTCCTAACATAATGTCTGACAATTTCCCCATGACATGGATAGTAAGTGGATCCTTAGGCTTCCTTCCAAGTTTCTTAGAACAATGTTCCCTAATCATTTTCGCATAAATCGACACATCTCTCATTGCTTGGAGAAGGGAATTCTAACGAATAAATTCTGTAGTTCCCCCAAGAAGTCAAATTTAGGATGAGGATGTTATTTTGCTAGAGATAGTCTTTCTGGCTAGGGGGGATTATTGTGATTTTCCTTAGTGACAGGGTTCTGAGGAGGAAATTGCTAGTTCACAAGATTTTTAAGTTTCCTATCTTCCTTCTCAGGTTCTGACTCTGGAAATTCATTATCAATTTGCTCAATAATTATTAGTGAATTCTTGGCATTCACTACCCTACCCGATCTAAGATTTAGTTCTTTACATCCCAGGGTGGAAATTCCATAAGTAGGGAGGTTGAGTGTCTCAACCTGCTGATCTCCTTTATTATTTGGATTGAGGTTGGATTGGACAAGAATTTGTGGCCGAAGAGGAGGGTTATTAGCATAAACACTAGGGGGAAGTTGTAATTGTTGTTGCTGTTGGAACTGTTGTGGTGGCATAATCTGAGGAAGTTGATTCTCATTTATTTGATTAGGAGCATGCCAGTTCTGGGACCATGGGGCAGTTCAATTATTCTGTGGGGGCCATGGTTGCTAAGAAGTGGGATATTGGTATTGATAATTTTGTGTCCATGATGGTGAAAAAGGCACAGTTTGAGATCTGAAATTTGAAGTATTGAAATACTGAGAGAAGTGCTGAGGCATACCTTGATTTATGTTCTGTGGTCGTGGCTACCATGGATTCTTTGGTCCCATAAAGTAGAGCTTATCGTTTTCTTCATCTGCTCCCTGAAATATCGCTTTTAATCCTGGAAAAGAAGGACATTCGCTAGTCTCATGATTTTGATCACATATAGTGCAAATAGTGTTTAGTGGACATTCATGCTGCGAATGTTTCTTTCTGCACCTAGGACAAAAGACTTCCATGGATTTTTCTGACTCAATCTGCTTCTGTTTTGCTTGTAGAAGGTCTAATTGTGAGGTTAGGGTGTTCAAAATGTCAGTCCTCAAATCCTCTAGCAGGTTTCCAAGTTCTATCTTTGTGATCCCACTGCCGGATGATTTGGTAATTTGAGTCCCCTGCCTATGTCTGGTTGGTCCTCATGAACATTGGATGCATAATTCACAGATTGTGTCAAAGTCTGACTTTGATATGTCCCCTTTTCCTACCATATTCAATAATTCTAAGGAATCTTCCCTTAATGCTCGAAGAAATATTATTTTCAAGATATCCTTGTCTATATCATTGTGTCCTAATCTCTGCAGACTATAATTAAAGCATTCCAAAAAATCCTCCATGTTCTCATCCTCCTTCTACACTATTTTAAAGATCTCCTACTTTACATCTCGAGATTTGAAATAATATTGGTACTTTTCAAGGAAGGTAGTTTTCATTTCTTCCCAGGTAGTGATATTTTTGCCACCTAAGCCCATGGACCATCTCAGGGATGTTCCTTTTAAAGTAGCAGGAAATATTTTTATCTTCTGAGCATTAGAGATATAATCATACCCATGACAGACAATGTCAAATTCAAATATAAATGTGTCTGGGTCTTCAGTAGATCATCCATGAAAATTAGGTAGTGCAGAGAAGGGGATAGACTTCACGGGAGCCTCACCTGTGATATCCCCAATTGGAAATTCAAGTGATGAGTTAGCCATACTTTTGTACTTACTTTGAGTTTTTGCATAATTCCCACTAGGTGTTTAAGTCTGTTTATCTGTATTCCCTTGTCCCTCGCTGTGCAAGTGTTCCTCAAGGTTGTCCTAGTGGGAGGATTCCCAAAAGTCTTCTTTTGTTTGACCAAGGTTTTCCTAACCCAGGGGTGAGTTAGATTCCCAAAATATCCCCCCAGTTTTGCAGCACTTCCTTGATCTCGGGGTGAAATGAATTCTTCTTCTAGCCCCATGGTGTATTCCTCCCTTGCCTTCTTACTTGCCACCTCTTCTTCTTCGAATCATGAATCTGTTGTTGAGGAGGGTTTAGGTTGATTTACTGATTCCCCCCTGGATCTAAGTCGAGATCCTCCCCTACCAGTGATTTGAGATGGTGTACTTGACCCGGTCTGAGGTGGCTGGTCTGATTTGGCTTTTGCAATTATTTCCTGGATGAAAGTTTCTTTGCCTTGATCTTTTCCCCTTCCTCTTGGAGGTATTCCTCCCTCGTGGTTTCTTCCTCTGCCTCGATCTATCATATGAATGGTGGAAAGGAAAAAATTCATTTATCTACTTAATTGCTTAGGACCTGAGGCAAGGTATAAATTTCCCTCCTCAAGACGAGAGAGTGGCCCCTAAAACAGAAAGAAGAAAGCAAAAAGAAAAAAAAAAAAAAACCCGAAGAACAAAAAAATGAAAACAACTTAAATGCCTAGGAATTGGAGCAGGAAAAGTAAGACGTTCCTCCCCAGGATGAGGGATTGATCCTATGATCAATATGGATCAAATTTTTTGCCTTTGGAAGCCTCCCCGACAACGACGCCAAAATGTTAGTGTCCTGTATATCGTCTAGATTTACCACCTAATAAATTTAATTTGTCAACCCAGGGGCCTGAATGTTTTACAGACTACCGTGCACTGTATGTGCAGGCTGTGATTCTTTCAATATTGATCATGCAAGTAAACAATCATTGCAGTAAAATAAAGAACAAAAACTAGATTACTGGTGCTAAAACATAAATAACTGTAACATTCAAATAAAGAAGGAAAGCTGTAAATGAAGCAGAACACACAGATCTAACAGATTCCACTCAAAACCACAAAAAAACTATATCGTAGGCCGACATCACCTGACCAGAAGAGTGAGCCCAACTCCCCGATCAGGGCTACGGTGAACTAACTTCCACGAAAACTCAGAAACTCAGAAGAAACTCAATTTTCATTAAATAAAATGGGATCACATAGGTTGCATTCTTGATACATGACAACTCTTAGCTAGCTGACTGATTGGATAATCCTTCTCTATCTCTGTTCGGCCTTTTATACAATTCGTGGAGCACATAACGTCCCAAGATTAGGGTAACAACTCTTCCTAAAAATACACAAAGGTTGAACCGATTAACATAACCTAATGTTGAACCATGGAACATGTCCTCTTTTGCACCTTCAACCCACGGACTGCGCTGCATCCTTGACCGCATCATCTTGCCAGATTGCATTTTCTCTGTTCCTGTGAGATTTCTAAGATGAGTGATTCGCTTTGGTAAACCCCCAACCAATCTCTAATGTTTTTGAACTAATACACACAATGAAATAATAGAGGTGCATTGTTACCCTTGTGGTTACACACAATATCTCAAGGAATATATAAATGGAGGTAAATAAGGATAGAAAAAGGTGGTAGAAAACAAGAAATTTCATGGGCCAACAGTAAGGTCTTAGTAGCATGAGGTGTCCAAGTACATGTTTTGATTTCAATTTTTCTTTGTATAGAACTTGCAGTTTTTATTCAAAAAGACACCCCTTTGCACTAATCCATGTGAAAGACAGGTATTATCAGCCAACAAGGAGCCTTCGAAGATGCTCAAGAGTTTTAGAGTAAATAAACATGCTACTCCAAGAAATTTCTCAAATCCTCGCAGCAGTAGGAAAATATTGAAAGCCATTAGGAACACACCTGCATTCCAGGAAATAGAAGATCAAAATTTTCATGAGCAACAAGAATATATAGAAGCTTTCCTTGATTCTCCTTACAAATATGGAGAAGCGATCAAAGAGCCATGGACAATATTTGATGGAGAGCAGATATTTGAACCTGAGATTGAAGAGTTTATTGCAAGTTTGTGCCCAGATCCTTTATGCAAGAGCCAAATGTTCGAAGATATATAGGGTATGATAAAGGAGGATATGCAAGAAAATAGTACCAATGAGGAATATAAACAAATGATTATTGGTTACATTTAAGAATGGATCCAAAAAATCATTAGGCTAGGGCACCACTTCATCCTCCAACATCTCTTGGCACCAAATCAGGAAGATCGATTGGTTCCTCATATTCAGGTATATATCAAAGATTATCTTTCGAATTTGAATATGATTTTATTTGTAATCCTATTACACAGATGACTCCATTGGAAGTACTCCTATACTTGAGAAGAGGATCTCCTTTTTCTCAAGCAGGGTAGGGTAGTGAATGAAATTTTAAATAAATGTTGACTCCAAGTATAGCTCAATAGCCTAGTTTAATAATAAGAAGGATGTTGGATATATTACACACACTTAGGATATTTTTTCCTTATTTTCCTATGTTTATTAGTCATTATTGAGGGTATCCTATTTTTTAGGAACCTCTCCTACATTCTAGGATACTATTCTCTTCATTTTAGATCCAGTTACACTAGTGGAAGTCACTCATGCATGGAAACCTCAGTTTTATCACTAGAAGTTTCATGTGATTCTCTCACTTCCACACATGTGACTCAGTTAACTGAAGACTACATGACTATTTAACGAGGACTAGGTGGCAATTAACTCTGGTAACTGTGTATGTGTGTCCAGATCTCTCTAGAACACCACTATGGTGCATTGGCTTCTCTTCCAGTACACATTAGTTGAGCTATACAAAGAATATCATGTGTAAATTATCATTCATTCATTTGGTTAATACAATTATATTATTTTCTCTCCAATTTTTCTCTTGTCTTCTCACTTTTGCAAGTTGTGTTCATTCTTATGCTAGCTAGATCTCTTGTGCAAGTCCTCAACACATTCTACATGGTATCAAATCCCACAAGTTGCTAGGAATAAGGCACACCAACATTTTTTATTTGTTGATATTGAATATTGAAGAACGCAAGAAGAATGGAATCTCAACCATCTATCATGCTAACACCGTACAACTGCTTTGAATGGAACAAAATGATGTATATTTTTCTATGAGGTAGAGTATTGTGTAGGTTAACCATGGACATAGAAATAGAACCCACATCAACCATTGAAAAATCCAAATACCTCAATAGAATGGATGAGGCTTATGTAGCCCTTTGCATGCATATATTCTCTGAGTTGTTGTTTCATGTATCTTCTTGCAAAACTCCAAATGAGATCTGTACCACCATGGAAGGACTATTTGGCAAAAAAATACAAGATCATAGGCCACATGCTCGAGGTGGAATTACTTGCATTATATCCGAAAATCTTTGAAAACATCCATGATTTATTCACAAGGTACAAAGATTTGTTGTTGCAACACAAGGCTTGCGTGGTTGATAAATCAAAGGAGGAAAAGCGAATGGTTCTCACCATTTTTTCAAAACTTGGTTCAGATTATTCAATTTGTATTTCTACTTTCCACACTCAGAGGTCGATTGCTGGAGCATCCTGGACTATGCCCTCTTTGGAGAGCTTCATTGAGGCCCCGATTCAGGAGTAAGAAAAACTCATTAAGATGGGTGTAAGAAAAAAATCATAGAGCATGTGCACTTTCTACACATGATGGAAACAATTCTCAACATCAGAAATCCCAAAAGAAAGGCAAAGAAAATACACATGCAGAACAAAAGAAGGAAGGGTACTCCACATGAGCCGCATGTAGGTACTTTTGTCCTTCCACCAGTTCGAGATGACGAGTTTGCACATTCATACTCTACTTCAGATCTAAGTTTCGATACAGAGTCATAGGATTCAGAACATGAATATGCACAGTTAGTACATGTGGATGAGGAGCCACAATAGAGGCCCAAGTGGGCACAAACCACTCTTAAGGATGCATGAGATATTGTTGGGGATCCAACAGATCTTAGGAGGACTCGATATCAGTTCGAGGATCCCCCTCGTGTACTCACAACCACTGAGCCCATATTTCATATGAATTGTTATGTGGCTTAGTATTCAGACCCGGAGACCTATGGCGAGGCTATAGGGAATCCCTTTTGGGAATCAACCATGCAGGAGGAGTACAAATCCCTCCTCAAGAACCAAACTTGGGATCTGGTTTTGATTCCTTCAGGAAGGAATATTGTCATATGCAGATGGGTCTACAGGATCAAGAATGTAGTGGATGGACAGTTAGCAGATACAAGCCAATATTGGTTACGAAAGGTTTTTAACAGGTTCATGACATAAAATACAATGAGACGTTCACTCCACTAGTTAATATGGACTCCATTCATTTGTACCTTGCTATTGTGACAACCAGAGGATGAGAAGTCCATCCGATGGATGTGAAGAATGCATTTCTTCACGAAGATATATTAGAGGATATTTACATGGAGAAAACACTTAGCTTCATACATTATTCATATTTGGTTTTCAGGCTCAAGAAGTCCCTCTACGGCCTCAAGCAAATGCCGAGAGCATGGTACACCAATATGGATTCCTATGTGTTGTCCCGTAATTTTTTGAGATGCAAATCTGATCCAAATGTCTACATTATTAGGACTATTGATTTACTTTTGATTTTAGTTCTTTATGTGGATGATCTTTTGATCATTGGTTGCTTGACTTCATCAATTGTTGTGTTGAAGAGGATTCATCATGACAGGTTTTTGATGATGGACATGGATCCACTCCATTACTTCCTTTGTCTCGAGATTAGTCAGGATGCTTCAATAGTCAATATATCTCAAGCCAAGTATTCTAGGGATCTCACAGAGAGATTTCACATGACATACTGCAAGTCTACCCCTACCCCCTTCTTATCTGGGGTGAGACTTGAGGATGGTGGGGACACTCCACTAGTTGACAACACTCTGTATAGACAAATAGTGGGGATTTTGGTGTATCTCTCCCACTCCTAACCAAATATATCATATGCAATGACAGAAATATCTAGGTACATGCATGAGCTGCATGAGTTACACTGCAAGGCTACAAAATGTATTCTTCGGTATGTTTGGGGCACCATCAATTATGGGATCCATTATGCAACAGGTTGCAAGTTGGATCTCATAGGCTTCATAGATTCTAACTGGGTAGGTGAAAACAATAATCACAAGTCCACATATGGATACACTCTCAGTTTGGGTTCAGGGCCTCTCTGTTAGTTGAGCAAGAAGTGGTTTGCTATTTCTCTATCTTCAGCTGAGGCTGAGTATAGAGGAGTAGTTAACACTACCATCCAGGCATTGTGGCTACAAAACTTCCTTACAGAGTTGGGAATATAGTTCCACATACTGACTGCCATTTTGTGTGAAAACAAAAGTACTCTCAAGTTTTGTAGAGACCCAGTGCAGTGGAAACATACAAAGAATATCGAGATGCATATGCACTACATCAACGATCTAGTCCATGAGAGGATCATCGACCTATAGTTATTTCCTTCCTATGAACAAACTGCTGACATATTCACCATGACTTTCACTGAGAAGAAGTTTCACTCTCTGCGTTCTCATCTTGGACTGAAGGATCTTTCTCTTCTTTTGATACATTGTACTTTGAGAGGGAGGGGGTGTTTCCCATGAGATTTTCGCTCTTTCCTCACTTTATTTCTTCAATGTTCATTAGTTTCATTTTTCATTGGTACCTAACATGGACCTTGTTTTCGCGACCCATTCTTCATTACCCCATAGTAGTGTTCAAGGGGGTGTTGGAAATATTACACACACCTAGGATATTTGTTTTCTTATTTTCCTATGTTTATTAGTCATTATTGAGGGTCTCCTATTCTTTAGGAACCTCTCCTACATTCTAGGAGAACATTCTCTTCAGTTTAGATCCAGTTACACTTAGTTAAAATAGTGGAAGTCACTCATGCATGGAAACCTCAGTTTTATCACCAACAATTTCATGTGCTTCTCTCACTTCCACATGTGTGACTCAGTTAATTGAAGATTGCATGACCAGTTAACTAGGACTAGGTGGCAGTTAACTCCGACAACTTCCTATGTGTCTAGATCTTTCTAGACCACCACTATGGCACATTGGATTCTCTTCTAGTGCACATTAGTTGAGCTATATAGAGCATATCATGTGTAAATTATCATTCATTCATTTAGTTAATACAATTCTATTGTTTTCTCTCCAAGTTTTCTCTTTTATTCTCACTTTTGCAAGCTATGTTCGTTCTTCTGCTAGCTAGATCTCTTGTGCATGTACTCACCACATTCTACAAAGGATACATTTTCAGAGATGATTATTAGATCTCCCACAACCTAGATCTCCTTCATACATGGAATAGTTTTTTTCTTTTGTCTTTGCTCAGCATCGGTCAGTCCTTGCAGCCGTTTCTTTAGAATTCAAATGATCTTTGTTTATTTAGTTAAATGAACTACATAGTGTGTGTCATAAAATCTATAAAATGTGTTTTTTTATTTGAATAAGTCTGGATGGAAACAAGCATTGATTTATTAGTAGTGCAGAAGCCTTCTCTAGTTTTAGATGCAGATAGATTTAACTTCATACATCTTTTCAGAGTTCCAACATTCACATTATCACATCTTCTCTTTAGTAGCAACACTTACATTTCTTGGAATGATTATTTCTAATGATCTTCAAATCCCAGTTCCTTCAAAACAACTCAAATTAAGCTCATTTACATAATTTTATCTTATTCATTTCTCCTCCTTCAACACACAAGTACTGGTCCAAGTATTCATGGAGGTAAAACCCGAGCATTTTAAAATTTGTTCTAATTTCTCCAAAGTAGTAGCACATTAGTACAAGCCAAATTTGGAACTTCATCTTTTCTGGAACAAATGCAAAAAGATGAAGTTCCAAATCTGATCTCTTTTTGCATTTGTTCCAGAAATCAGAGATCAGATTTCACGTTAAAGATGAAGCCAACAAATATTTGGATGAGAGTAAATTGCAAGATTTGATGAAGGATCTGAATCCAATGATGAATTCAAGAAAAGATCTCCAAGTCACAATATGTTATTTATTCATTCAATTTCATTGAGGATGAAATGCTTGGTTTGTTTATGAAACTCGTGCCAAAACATAGAGGCATATTTTTGGGGTCAATTGTGTGAAATTTAATAAGAATATTGAAAATATTCCACACGGGTTTCGTGGGGGACTAGCCCATTTTGGTTTCTAGTAGATGGTTTCCCAAAATTATGAAGGATTTGGGAGATACACTAGATTCTTTAAACTGATATCTCCTATAAATTTAGTTGCAAACATGTTTTGAAATTCATGATATGTTTTGTGGTTAGTTTTTTATAGAGATCTGTGAGAAATGGATCTAGGAGATATTGATTGCATTGTATTCCCTTCCTCTTAAAATCTAGTGAAAAATTGGTATATGCTTGTGCGTGGAATCCTAAATGCATTAGTTGGTCTTCGACATAACAATTATGTAAATGGTGTTAGAAATCGATGGATTATTTTGGAAGGGGACAATCACATCGCATCTCGAAAGGGTCGAATTGCTCCAATAGGCACAAGGGACAACACTTTATAATTCCTTTTTGGTGATAGTGGTTGGGTGTAACATAGAGAAAATGGAATATTGTATTGTTTTGATGCAACAAAGTGTTTTTTCCTCTGGAAACATATCAGAGAAACTTCGCATGGCCAAGTTGGACTGCATAAATGAAATAGTGGTGGATTTATTTGCTAGAGTTGGATTTTTTTTCTAAAGAATACCTTCAACAACATCTAGTAAACCCTTCAATATTTCAACCAACCATACTTATTTCAAAATTATGAGGTGCAGAGTATTCATTCTCAGCTTTCATGATCCAAATTAAGGTATAATCAATCATTTTCTATCTTCAACAACAACTAGTTATCCATTTTCTATGTTCAATTTTTATTCTTGGAAAAACATAATTCTTGTTGTACTACTGGAAGCATTATAAAAAATAATAATTTGAATTTTGTTATGACAATTAACATCCAAAATTAACAATGCTACAAAAGGTTTTGCATCCTCATATGGTTCAGTTTTTGGGTGCTATCACAAAACATATTCCTATGATGATAATTGCAGAGTATCTTCCAAATGGAGATTTGAGCAGTTACCTCCAAAAGAAAGGGCGTTTATAACCTACAAATACAATGAGAGTTTCTCTTGATATTGCAAGAGGAATGAATTATCTTCACAAATACAAGCCAATGGTAATCATCCATTGTAATTTGAAGCCAATTTTGTGTAATAGGGGAGGGGGGGGGTGGTGGGGGGAATTGGAAAGTGACAGATTTTGGATTGAGTCAATTTTTGAAGTTGTCATCAGAAAAAGTTTGAGAATGGAATCCACTCCCCTTGGACAATAACTCAATTCTATACATGGCACCAAAGGTTTACAAAAAATGAAACATTTGATAGAAGTATGGATGTTTTCTGTTTTGGCCTTATTATTTATGAGATGATTGAAGGAACCCCTCCTTTTCAATCAAAATCACTAGAAGAAGTCTCCAAAATTATGACTTTGGAGGATAAGAGAACAAAATTGAAACTCAATCCAAAGAATTATCCTAGTGATTTGAAACATTTGATTCAAGAATGTTGGGACAAAGCTGAAGAAAAAGTGGGTATGAGAAATATTTTCATTGCTGCTACAATCTAATGACTTTGATCATGCTGCCACAAAATTGTTGGAAAACATATCCATAAGCCTCCATGAAGATACTCATTCCCCTACTTAACATGCATTATGGGATGGATATGTCCTTTCCATTCAACATTCATAGAAACAGTAGGATCTGGACGACTAACAACATGTAACAATTCTATTTTCTGATCATTTGCTCATTTGGGATGATCCATCTCAACATTGACAATCTGGTAGCCAAATAAACTCTCCTTCTTCATCATTGAGATATCAACCAAGGATGTCCAAGTAAGAAAATTACAATTCCATGTTGATTGTGTGATCCATAAATTCAAGGGTTGAAGGTTTCATTACTTCTGCATGGAGGTAAAACTTGAGATTATGAAAAAAAATTCAAATATTTGTTGCTTGGCCTAGTTGTTTTGAAGCATTATTCAATTTGATATATATTCTAGTTGGTGGTATGGAACCTTTTTCTTCCCAGTATTATTTTCCATTCCCATTATGTTTTAATATTTTATTACAAAGCTAGTTGGATCAACATGAATCCAAGCCTCTCACTGGATGAGAAATGGTGGCCATGGTTTCATCCTTTCAAGAGAAGAAAAATTTTGGTTGTAAATATCTGTATGATAATAAATCAAGCGTCACTAAGGGATAATTGCACTCAGACATCAAAACATATGCTACACTTCAATTTAATCATAAGGACAAAGAAACAAAATCATTTATACCTTCAAGTCTATTCCTGAACCAACTAATGTACAATCAATTGCCAGTGTGTGGAAGTCTGAACATGAGTATAAATAACAATGAACAATAGTGTTGATGATGCATTGTTGAAGCTTGAAAAGGATTGAATTAAATCCATTGGCGTAACTTGAGATTATTTATAGAAAATTTAATGCATTAAAATCATTTGTTTCAAAATTACAATGATTTTTTGTAGCTAAAAAAACGTTGTTACAACCAGATTTTCATTCTCAGTGATGATATTTGCATGACATTTGCAAGCAGATGAGGTTGAATTAAAAAATTTTAAGACATGGGTTTTGTAACCCATGCAACAAATTGAATTTGCATAGATAAAATTTTGAGATAGTGCATAATGAGGGATCTGCATGTATGTTTTTGAAGCATATTTTGATATAATTTCCAGATTTCATATAACAGTCTGCTTCAAGGGCACTTTTTTCACGTTATTTGTAAATTACTGAAGTTGAACCGAGAAATATCGAGAGATGGGTTTTGTGCCCCATACAACAAATTGAGTATATTGAGGAAGGAATTTGTAGAAAATGCATGACAAGGGTTGCATCAACATGTTTCAAAACTGATTTTATAAAATTTATCTGAATTTTTGTAAATAGTTACAACCATCTTTCTGTAGCCGATTTGTAGTTTTGTATGGTTGCATGCATCCCAAGACTAGATAAGATCAATTTTGCAGCATTTGTGTAGTAACAATTCAATAACAATCAACATATTCAAATTTGTCTCGGGCATCAACATCAATTATCTTCTTCAACAAAAATACTCTTTAGACCTTCAAGTTTAGATCAACATCATCAAAAAACTTCTCCAGCAATAGATCATTATGGCAGAAAGAAAAACCTATAATTATTCCAAAATGACCAACATCTTCATTTCCACATCATGCTGCCAGATTACAACCAACGTATTTTTCTTTCATATTAGAACACATTAGAAGAACCATAGATTAACATTTGTCCCTCATATCAATATACATCAGGAGAGCCATAGTTCAACATTTGTCTCTTAGACCATCAAGAGAAGGTAAAGTTGGGTAAGCAATTTATATTTCTAGGTAGTCATCTAACTTGGGAATTCATGTACATGAAAATATTGAAGTTTCTTATATTTTCCATTCCTTCATTTCCATACAAATCATTTCCTTACACTTCAGATTTCATATTTCATAATCTACCCATCATCATCCATCTCCCTTTGGCATTGATGACTTTGAAAAATCCAAGTGTAAAACAAATCCTTTCCACTTAGGTCTTGTATCATATATATCGAATTATGTAGTAAAACATCACTCCAATCTCCACCAAGAACAAGAAAATCTAGTTACCCCAATCTAATTTCATGAGAATGCGAGTTTTAATATCTTATTCATCCATGCCTTGCCAAAGAAAAAAAAGTAATTGTATCATGCACAAATATTGAAGACCATATATACTCAGACACTACCTCCTATGTATCTTTGATTTCATGAGGAAATGTGATGATTTGAGTTTGGGGGAGATGTTGGGCATCATAAATAACACATTTTACGATGCCAGTTAGTCATTTTTCATTTACTTTACTCTTTCATCATTGTTCCCTTCATCACTCATATTTCCACATTTGTCCATTTCTACCCTATATGAGCTTCACGTGGAATAATTACACTAAAATAGTTTATTTTCCATGCTTTGATGATTGCTTAGAGTAGATATTGTGGTTTTCTAACTCACTTGTGAAATTCAACAGTGGTGTTGACAATTCTGCAGTTGCTTGGCAGTTCGGGTAGTCAAACTTTCCATGTCATTTATGAACACATGTAGAGGAATATTGAAAATATAAAATATGGGTTTTGTGCAGAATAAGATCATTTAGGTGACATGCAAGGAAAAACAACAAAAAGTGAAAAACAAGAGGTGTGTGGTTGGTATATTAAAAGCTGGTCGTTCTGGTAACTTGCCTACAATTATGTAGCTAAGTTGGTTGACCAAGTTGCGACCCATATCCATGAATTGGGCACATGGATCTCATGGACTATGATGTTATTATCTTCTTCAAACTATCTTAGATCAAATCCAAGATTTGGTGGTGAAAATATCCACATGTTTAGAATCTAGCATTTGTTAATTGTAGATTCACTTGTTTAGGATTTGATCTCATCTTGTTGTAACTCATTTTCCTTTTGTAAAGGAGAAGCTATATGTATAAATATGAGAGGATATCATTCAAATGATATAGTTAGCAATTTAGAGAGTTATACAATAGAGATTTGAAATAGAGGTTAGAGCATAAAGTTGCATATTGAAGAGAAGGATCATTGTGATGATTTTGATGCTGGAATAAAGAGCTTGTTGTTGCACATCAAGAGTTCTATATTGTAGTCCTTATTGGAAGTATATTCCAAGAGAGGTAGGGTCTCCTCTCTCTGGTATATAATGCCTAAGTAGATTCCATTTTTTTATGTTATGTTATTTCATTATTTGTTCATTTTAGTTATTGTTCATTCCTTTATATTCTTTCATTTTTGCAAGTGTGGTTTCCCTACAAAGTTAGGCATTGAAGGATGAGTTTCTTTAGTAATAAAAAAACCAGTTGATTCTCTTGCTTTTAAACCAAAGGAATGTGGTTAATAGTTGAAATACAATTGTCCCGGATGGGGTGCCACGTAGAGGAAGGAGGCCACGCATCCCTCCCATGAAATCTGCCATAAATATGGCCATCCGTCATCCCTCACCTTAGTCTTGAATGGAGGGTGACCTTAATTTATTGTAGAGGAAGGGAGGAAAACTCCCTCATGTAAGTTTAAAGGTGGTATTGTGGATTAATGGTAGGAGGCGGGTGAGTATAGTAGTCATGTCCGCCCCTTGGATATGTATCCCACTCATCCTTGGATTGCACTATTTCTACTCCGAGATCCGTCACTTTGCTTGTTCTGGGAATTGAGTTAGTGCACAGTGGGTTCTCTTGGATGTAATTCAGTGGATTCTTCTCCCCCCTGGATCAGCCATGCTAAGAGAGAGAGAGGAAATCCTAGGCAAGGACATGCCTAGTACAATTATGCTGCTAGGCAGAGATGCTTGCAAAATCTGGAATGAGCATTGTCCATTGCTAGGACTCAACGCACCAAAAGGCCACATACTCCATCAATGACCTAAGTCGAGGAGTAATTCCCAGAGGAACCTATCCAATTTCCACCAGAATCCCTCCTCTACATGGTCCTAGATGATTACTTCTGCGCCCGCACCAAAAAATATGATATAGGTACTAAGGGTGCCACGGAAGGCGCCACATGCGTTGTTCAGGAGGAATTCTTGGAGGAACTCCTCCAAATGATTCCAAATGCTTACATCCAAGGTAGCACCAGGGAAGTGGATGCAAGAGCTGTGGCAGAAAAAGATGGAGGCACCGACACTACGCAGGAGAATTCCCCCATCTCAACGCCTCCACCGCTGAATGCAATTCTGGAATATGATCCAGATCCCCCCAGCCTCTTCAGCCTGGAGTAGCTGGAGCTCATTTTCAATATCAGAAGCTACATGGTGGACCAACTTCATTGGGACACCCTCATCAAAAATTATATTGATATGTTGTTTGACACATTCTCGAATGCATTGACCAAGCAGTGATGCCTGACTTGTGTGCAACCCTTCATGCTACATCCCAACGATGATACTCTTCCTGGATCTTCAGACGACAGATCCCATGGTGCCAATGATTGGTTTTGTGCAGTCCTCTGATATCCACCAACACATTGATGGTGCTTCCTTCTTGTTATTCTGCACTGGTACTTTGCATATTTCCTATCTAGTTTTCTTTTTTTAGAAGTTGTTAGTCTGTTCTAGCTTGCAAAGATAGCTCTGTCAGGACAATCATCTGCCGCATGCTCTGGTTTCCAATTTCCAGGGCATGTGGTGGATGCCTTTTTTGGCCGAAATTATAATAGGCGACCACCTGTTCTGGTTTCCACTAGTTTGACGGAACATGTGGCAGGCCAATGACATGTGTCTATTTTGTACAGTGACAACACAGTAATAGGATTTACCCTTTTTTATTTACAAAAAAAAAAAGTTGAAATACAATAACATTGACCTCAAATGAAATCTGTATCCTTTCCTTTCTGCAATTTCATTCCTACAAGTGTGATCAGCCGAGTGTGGTATGCATTAGAGATCTGAATGTTGTTAACCCTGAGAATCCAAGAGATAGCTGAAAAACCATAGAACTCAACCTACAACATAAGATCATCTAAATTTAATTCATGTTCTTGACATTTTTAATTCAACTTTCTTAGATTAGAGTTAGTTGTCTACTCCTGCATATATTTTTCCAGCATCTCACAATCTTACGAGCTCCTTGGTTGACAATTTAATGTAAAGCGATTTAAGCAATTGAATTGATCGACAACATCAACTGCTTTGCTATTTTGATTACCATATTTTTCATCTTCCTCTCACTAGTAAAGGAGTGCAATACCCCTCTATACAACATATCACTTGTTTGTTGATGTAATTCAATCATATCCACAGGGTGGATATCCCAAAGATTTACTCTCATTTGAATGGCTTTGTAATCTATAGGAAAAAGAGGCTTACACACCTTTGACTCTAGTGTTGTAACATAGTCCAAAATTTATAAATTTGGAATTTTCCATGATTTATAAGTTGATAAAACATTTAGTCTTGCATA